>LD351871.1:61676-103869 GCA_001465055.1 Ptychodera flava | reverse complement strand
GTTCAGTTTGGCTATGATTTTTGGTACCAGCCATTCCACAACGTCATGATCAGCACGGAGTGGGGCGCCCCCAAGGCATTCCTGAAAGGCTTTGATCCAGCCGATGTCGAAAACGGTAAGGGTGAAAAATATACTCCTGGAAACCTGGCCAACCCTGTTATAACCAACATACTCAAAGAGGTCTTCGCTCTTCCAAAAACAGTACACATTACAAAGTTTTTGTCGTTCACACTTGATCAACGCAACAAAATATACAACATCTTCACACACCTATTTTGAGTTTTGTCCAAAAAGTTTTGCCGAGTCGTGTATCTTTAAAGTTCGATTAAAAAGATAGCAATATAGAACAAAATGTAACTTCAGGAAGCGGCGGCCGATGTACCGCAGGGCACTCAGAATTTGGCTGCGGTGACTCGGCAAAATTGAATGTGAAAAAACAAACATTGGGCAGGGGGTGAACAGTGAAACTTTGAAGAGTTCGCTAACGGCGCACACTCAGGCTGTTTTGCGGTTCTTTTCAAACAAACAGTATAGTGTTAGGCCGGTGCCGGAGTACGTGCGTCATGTAGTTACCAAACTGTAAGGGGTCACGACATTCAGATTATTCACTTCAGGACAAGCAACACCTGCGGGGAGTTATGAGACGGATCTATAAGAATCAAGCCAACATGAAAATACGGGTAATTGTTTTTTCGGTAATCTCTGTCAACTAAAATATATGAAGGTCGCTCGATTTCTTATTTGCATGTGCTCACTGCGGGCAAACAATGAAGACAGACGCAAATTTCCCGTTAGTTTTGACGACCCGAAAAATAGCTCAAGGGTTAGTGCAGACGATAGGGCGGGTCCCGTCACCGCAAAGACACATAATTCTTTACCTAAGTTAATGCAACTTACACCCTAGAAAAGAGTCCATGGTTTAGCATAGAAGCTGCAGACAGTAAACAAACCAGGAGCCATTGTCTGACGTGTGTTGACTTGCGTAACAAACGTAAAACATTTTGTTTGGTTTTTGGTTTTGTATTTTGCAGCTGACAGGCATGGGGAGCATGCCTGGGCTTGTGCACACAGTGTACATACGTGTTGATGTTTCCTTTTTCATTCTCGTCAAAAATGCACTTAAAACTGTCACTGCGCCACTACTCTCAGATGTGATTTATGGAGCTTGTGAGCTCTGAGAAATCAAGAGGTCTTTTACACCGTGCAAAAGTAATTCGTCGTCATCATCATCATCATCATCATCGTCGTCGTCGTCGTCATCATCATCATCATCGTCACTATCGTCAATAATCGCTGTCACCGCAGATGATTTTGGTTTGTTTTTGTTTAGTTTTGTTTTGTTTTTTGAAGCCGCCAGGCGTGGCAGTAATGTCTCGGCTTGCGCACTCAGTGTCGCAATGTTTCCCTTTTCGCTCTCTTAAAATATCCACTTAAACAGTCAATACGTTTCTACGCTGCGTTTTATAAAGCTCGTGTCCATTAGGAGACCAATAGGTCTTTTATACCATGCAAAAAGCAATTCGTCCCGCTCCTCTTAGCCCCTCCTATTTCTCCTCATCATGATCCTCATCCTCATCATCACCCCCCCCCTCATCATTACCATCATCATCATCATCATCACCGTCACTATCGTCGTCTTCATAATCATCGTTGTCACCACAGTGGTCGTCATCATCATCACCGCCATACTCGTCATCAAAATCTTCATCATTGTCGTCGGCAGTGGCGAGCTAAGCGGCAGCAGCATGCAGCAGTCGATGTGCTGAGCGAAGTAGATGTATATCAAAATCAATGAAATTTCCTACTTCCAAAGTTTTCTTACGCGTGCCTGCAATGTTGCCTGTACAGAAATTTTGTAATAAACCTATTATATTCATTTTTTTACAAAGGTCTGTATGGACACAGCCTACATGTCTACGATTGGGAGAAACACACGCTAATCCAGGACATCGATCTGGGGCCAGAGGGCCTCATTCCACTAGAAATTCGCTTCCTGCACGACCCCAAAGCTGCCGAAGGCATGGTTGGCGCGGCTCTCAGCAGTAACATCTTCCGATTTTTCAAAACAGAGGTGAGAGTGATGATATAAAATAGATTGGTATGAAACAGATCGAATGAACCAACATTCGATATGTTGAGACACATTTTGATGGTATATGCAAACTGTAAATGTGTTGTAAACGCTCACAAGTCTACATCTTAAAGGCGTGTTCTTTTATCCGCGGGTCTCATCACACATTGTTAAATTTCTTATCTCTTGTTGAGTATACTAGCAAAAATATAAAAGTCAAACAAGTTCTTCGGAATGCATTATTTTTGTCGTTTGTTCGAATTCTGTCAGATTGTTGGCCGAAATTTTGTATTATACGACCCCTGTGCTTAAAGGGGCAGTTCTCAATCCCTGGTTCTCTCATTAGTGGTTCTTGACATAGACTGTTTGCATGATTTTAGTCATGTGTTGTCTTTGAAACTTGTGCACAGCTGAAGTTTGTCCACAGTGACGTTTTGTATCAATATGTATTTTTATTTGAGCAGTGTCCGACGACTGAAAAAGTCAAATTTTTACAGAGCTGTGTCGGTGAAGTGACATATTTAAAATCTGAATATGTACGATGGAGGCCAACACCATTAGGCCACGTAACCCTTAAAATACAGTCAGTTAGAATGCGCCTCGGGGACAGATATTCGGACTCTCAGAATTTCACAATGCTTTTCTAAACTACCACTTGTTTGGGGCTCATTTTGAAGCTCTTTTTGTAATAATGAAGCTGTTTACGTCAGAGAAAATATCTTGTTCATCTTTTTTTTTGAACCAAGGTTCAGGAGCGGCGAGCGAATAATTTTTATATTTCTTAGGCCAATGGTAACCACGGTCCCTCGGACTTTTTTGCCGAGATGCAGACAAAGCAAAATAATCTTTTCCCCTTTTAGGCTAACCAGAAATATCTCAGACAAGAAACACTGATACTGGTCATTGAATTCAACACGACATTTCAGACGTCGCAACAAGGTGTTAACAGAGCTCAGTGCAGACACGTCGGAAGTCTCATTCAGAATCCAACATGCCTTGAAAACCCGATGAAGTGTAGGGCGTCGCCAGTGGCGGTACTGAAGTATTTGCAATCCAGAAGTATGAATTTGCCGAAATCAAAAAAAAAAATTCAAATCGGGCAAAGTAGAAGCGGCGATTCCGATGAACAAATTATTTTTCTTCTTTCTGGCCTTACCGCCTTATCTTTTTTGAATAGAAAATTTAATTTTTCGCCATGGAGTTAACACAGGGATGGCGGTCGTTTTGAATCCCAAGTGTCGGTAGGCGCACATGTGAAAATCATTAGACCTATGCACGCACAAATAGGTAGACCACAACAGACACACAACGACAAAGCACTCAGGAGGTGTATACTTGGCGCAGTTTCAAATTTGTATCAATGAGTCCCTAGTACAGTCGAATTCTTGAAGTTTTCCGAGTATTCTCAGGATGATGCAACTACTGTAATTTGCCGTAAGCTCTGCCGCAACTGTACTTTTGATAAACCTCATTTTGAACTCCTGGGGGGAAAATTGACAACAAGCCAAATCTTTTATTCCAGGATGGAACTTGGGCAGCCGAAAAGATTATCGATATTCCATCGAAGAAAGTTGAAGGCTGGGCACTGTCTGATATGCCAGGTAAAACTTACTTCACTCACGTTTACTTTAACCCTTGAGCGCCAAAGTCAACTTTTGTCACCTTCACAAAATATACCACAGTCATTTTTTTTCAGATTTTTGCTAGAATTTTGCTAAAACTTTGTAGTCAATGGAATATGGTGTCCATTTGGTCCAAAATTACCAAAAAAATACAGAAAACTTTATAAAAATTTGAAAATTGTTGCACTGTAATTTTGGTGGGAAAAATTACAGCACTCAAAGGGTTAATGTTGATTTTTGAACGCTGGGTACTCTCTATCTAGTCTACGTTCACATCAGATGCAGCCATCTTTATACCTGTTGTTGACACAATAATATCATCCCTCTGTAGTTTATACATGGGTGGCCACAACTATGAGTTCGAGAACGAGGTTGAATGTAACCTTTCGACCCATTGCAAGGCCCCCTGCACTAACATGTTTCAACTTTTAAACTTTCTTCTACGTTCTGGAATTGTTCTTAAATCGGACGAGGCCTAGAAACGGGACAATGTTACAACAGTACAGAATTAATTGTCTCATTTATCCACGTATTATATGTATCACCAACTATTCTCACTTTCTATGTTGACTCCTGAGAATAGTTATAGTCACCTAGGTGGCCAAATAAACGCCGGCTTGAGAGAAATTGACACAAAAATAAGGCTTGTCAGAAACGAGGCATTCCTTAGATTTGCGCGGGAATGATGTTCAGCACAATGTGTCGTTCGATGGCAGAATTTATCTCAATTTTGTACCGGCGGTGCCCCCCCCCCCCCGGTACGACTCCAAAACAAACGTTGTAATACAGAATGATTCGGACGGCCTCTCACAATTTCTGTGCAAGTGTCATGTGAAACAATGGCCTTTCATCGTGTGCGAATGAGCACTCGAGTTTCAATCGCCATGCTGTCTTCTGTACCAACATAGTTATCTGCGAGTTTAACCATATTACTTTGATATCGCAGGTTTGATAACCGATATTCTTATCTCCCTCGACGACAAATATTTGTATTTCTCCAACTGGCTGCACGGCGACATCCGTCAGTATGACATCACCAACACCAGCAAGCCACGATTGGTAGGCCAGGTACACAAACTCTCTACTTATCTATTTGTTGGTTGGTTGGTTGGTTATTTCAATTAAAGTTTTAATTATTTATTTTCTTTCTTATTTATTTTCATTGAATCACAATTTGAAGACGACAGTTCTACATGTTCGTTATAAATACTCCATTAGCCTTAATTCTGGGTGTGTTTTAATTACTTTCAATCCCGACTACTTTTATTACGTCTGTAAAATGTATTTTCTTCTTCTATTATCAGAAACGTGTCACATATCTAGCATTCAACTGTCAAAAATCCCACATGGACATAAATGTCCAATATTATTGCTGACAGTTTCATATCCCACACAAGCCTTGTATTTTCAAAAGTATTTTGTCACACTTGTGCTTTGCAGCGACAAATCACACAATATGCTTGTTTTCCAGAAAGAAATATAAAAAAATTACGATCCTTCCGTAAAACCTTTTTTTTTTTGGAGCAACAGCACTTTGCAGGGTATGTAGCTCTAAAATGAATATCTCACTTGTAGATTTTCCTGGGCGGGAGCATCACTTCTGATGGCAATGTCAAGGTCACGGCTGACAGTGAACTTTCCAGCCAGCCCGAGCCGCTGTACATGAACGGCAAGAAGGTGGAAGGCGGCCCGCAGATGATACAACTCAGCCTGGATGGCAAACGTCTGTATGTTTCAACGTCACTGTACAGCGCCTGGGACAAGCAGTTCTACCCTGATCTTATCGGGTATGTCGTTCTGTCATCGTAAACGTCGTCAACACGGTGGGAGGGAAACTGCCACGAGATTTCACTTCACATCCAAATTTTATGTTCTTTAAAATATGTCAAAATAGTCTACATTTAAACATAAATACATCTGGTGTTACCAGTGTTGCAGCCAGGATTTTTAAACCTGGGGACACTTTGTCCCTCTACCGTTTATTTGTGGGGACATCTTGCACATTTTGGGGACAACGTGCGTCAGTTCGCAATCAAATTTTGTATCATTTTTGTAACAAATTAGTTTCAAAAATCAAATTCGAACTACAGGGACCGCGTTGCCATGCTTAAATTTCAGTAATTGTAGCAGTATATCGTATCTGCTGCCAATCAAAGCTCAGTCGGACTACAAGCAAGTTACAATATCAAGTGCAACGTATGAGAAGCTTCTAAAGTACTTATAAGCCTCAAAATAATCGTACAAAACAAAGGTCAATGTCAGTGTTCGATGTTACTTGCACTACATTCAACACAGTCGACTCATGAGTGCGCTCAAGGTGACCCGCAGTTTGCGACAATGTCGGATAAATTGTCGCAAGGGCGTGTCCTGGCTGCAACACTGGTTTAGTATATTATTTTTATGAAATGACATGTTGGCTGCGCCTGAGTATTGTGGTTCTGCCAGAACAGAATAGTTCGATGACATTGTCAAGTCTGTGACATTGCTCTGCCTTTCGCGTTGGCAACTTGCATTTCCATGGATGTCCGTAGAACTCGCTTTTCAGTTCATAGTATTAAAGGATTTTAGTTTTTGCAAGCTCTAGACCATATTGTCACAAAATTAATTGCTGTTCAACTTGTTCGTGTGCTAAATGGTCCGCTATATGCATGCTTCTTTATTAATGCATTAATTGTGGCATTGTTTTTTGGTGTTTATTGATGTGTCACCCCCAATCATTTACTGACAGGAACGGCAGTGTCATGCTGCAAGTTGATGTGGACACCGAGAAGGGCGGACTGACCCTCAACAAGGACTTCTGCGTCGACTTCGGCAACGAGCCCGAGGGACCGGTTCTGGCGCACGAGATCCGCTACCCCGGCGGGGACTGCAGCTCCGACATCTGGATGACGCACACCGCAAAACTCTAGGTCAAACGTCATCGAATCTGAATTCTGAATCTGAATCTGAATTTAAACAGATCAGAAAGCAATACCAAGAATACATTCTTGTTATTTTTAGTCAACAAAACGGCAAAAATACCGCTACTTTATCGTTTAATGGGGCATTCAGGGTATGTGGTAAGGTAAAAATTACAAAGACCATATAATCATAAAGGTTTTGAAAGCATAATGTATAACCATGGAAACATAGTTCGACTTTGGTTTCTTTACTGCAAGACTGGCTCTGTGAAATGTCGCGAGGTGGCGAAAAGATTTCGAACCGAAGGATATGGACAGAAAATTCCGGCTCTGCTTGAATAATTCTAAAGAACAGAGACTATCAAATCGTTTAATGGAACTTTTATGTAAGTAACAAATAAATCATGAGATTTTCATATTATTTTTTCGTCTCTGGTATTTAGTAATTCAACTAATTTCGGGAACGCAAAGTGGTTTACAGGAAACCTTTGATATTTTCGTACAAGAGAAATTCTATCCAATGCCCATGGTCCTACAGCAAGCTTAGGATTCACCGAGGTGGAGGTGTGTCAGTGGTTGTTTTATCGCCTTTCAAGGTTATTTCACGTTTAACCTGACCACCCCCGATCTCCCTGTGAACAGGTCCACAATCACCATTGATAACAAAGGTTTGGGCCAAACCATGGTGGTGAAAGGGTTTTAAGAAATACACAAAGCAGACATACTTTTGCCCACACTTTCCAGTCAAATCAATAGTTTCTGAAGAAGTAGTAAAGCAAAAAGATTAATTTCAATCTATGCCTCATCCATCTCCCAGACGTACTTGAGCATTCCCCAATAGTCGGGGAGAGAGAGAGAGAGAGAGAGAGAGAGAGAGAGAGAGAGAGAGAGAGATTGTCTGACCCTTCTAGTCTGTCACTAGAGGGCGTGCATTGGCATTAGCTGTTTCTCATTGTGTTCCTTGGCGTTACGGGGTGAAGAAGATGATGGATTTAAATTTGTAAATTCAAAAAATGTAAATAACGAAAGGAAAGTCAATCTTCTCAACGAGGATGGACAGGCTCTGGGCGTATCTAGATTTTTCTTGCACTCAATCGCAACTCTGTGCCTCTACCTCTGACTGTAGAGAACGGTGTGCCCTCGTGTGACGGACTTATGTAAATGATTTTAGACCGAAGGGTTTTTCAATAAAATGTTTGCTCTCATGATCTTTGGCCACGATCACCATATCTATTTTCGGCACACGATATGTCAGAGTGATCAGGCAATGGTATATAAACTGGAGTATTATGAAAAGGTCATTGACTGTAAACTTTCAATACATTTTCCACTATATTTGTTCTGTCTGTGCAAATACAGTTTCTCGTTCTACTCCCAGATTCATGTCAAAATGCCTTGTCTTTTAACTTGTCAGCACACGAATATGCTCGACGCATGTCCAATGTTATCGTTGACAACTGAGATTTAGTTTGAACATGAATTTGTGTCAACGGTAATGTTGCATTCCGTACACTGTACGCTCTGTTTACAAGGCCGATGCTTTGTACTTAAATTACAGACCCTAACCAAGGATCTATGCTTCAATGCACTTAGAAAAGTAACAAGATGCAAAACTACCTGTATCATAGTGCAAGTCCAATGAAAACATCACCAAGTATAGTGAACTATGTGAGGAAAATGTCAAGTGTGCACTGTTGTTGATAAAATTGAAAAGGTGTTTCCGTCTTCCAGTCGGTTTCCACGTTCGTGCCTTGGTATACTTACTATAAAACTGTTAGAAAATTAACCCTTTTCCCGCCAAAATTTTTGTTCAAAATGTTTCCAACTTTTATGAAGTTTTTTTGTTGTAATTGTTTTCCAGTTTTGCACTGAATGGATATCACTTTTTATTGGCTACAGTTTTTGATCAAAACCTTGGAAAAAATCTGAAAAAAATTGTCTGACTTACAATTTATGAAGGTGACAAAAATTGACTGAGGCGCTCAAAAGGTTAAAGCGCCATGAGCTGGATCTTTATGCAGCTTACTCAATAAAATAATAATACCATCAAATCTTCGTCGTATAAGCCATGTTGTCTTACAGTATCACTATTGCAATCCTTGGTGATGCGTTTGGTACTGTGGTAGATTAAATTTAGGCGCTTAACGCGTGTATTTGTGGCGGTCATATTCCTCAGTCGTAAATCGAAAAATGTCATAATCAGCGGAGTCGTGCGTTTGTCGCGAATGCTTTGGAAACATTCTGCGGTCACACTCCGGTTATCATTTTTACATAAGTTGCATTTGATTTCAAAAAAAAAAACATCGAAAAAAGTGCGAAATAATGCAGCTACTGGTATGATATGACTAAACGCAATCGACATTGCTAAAATTATCTTCAGAAAATAGCGGGTAGAATTAGAGTCTAGGTGTTACGGGGACAGTAGCAGTAACTCGTGATGACATTAATTTTGTTCAATAGGAAAGCAAACATTTTCTGATCATTCCCCCGTAGCTTATTAGCTTATTTTGAAATACACCCGGCACACACACATACAAGCTGAGCTTACGATGTCCACCCTTAAACACAGAGTCTCTCGAAGAAAGTGTATTTCAGAACAGAACATATACAGACATCAAAAGTTTAACATGATGAGATTAAAATGTTGTACGTTTTCAACAGTTTACTGGGAAAGATACTTATAGAATTTCTGATGGCTGATCAAGTTCTGAACTCGTAAAAATATCTGTTCAAAATTTGCCCGAAGGCATAGATAATTTTATGTGTGCTTTGTATGACGGCTTCGTCTTCTATCCTAATTCACACAGCTGCTTTCCTTTCAAAACAATCTTGCCAGGCATAAGTCGACGCATTCCATTCGCCTTCACTTTCATGAGGAGCAAATTGAGTGAGCGCAGTAAAAACAAAGTAAAATGCGGTGTGAATTCACCGAGGGCAGCAGTCAAATACCACAACATCCAGCAAATCCTCTACTCGAAAGCGTTGATTCACGTATTGTTTCGGTTATTATGTAACGAAAATGCAAATCTGCGTGAATGAATACATTGTACTCTATTTATAAAATGATGAACAAATTAAATGCACGATATGGTGATTTTATACGACTAAATTTTTCTAGCTTTGTTAGATTTGAAGTTAAGGGATTCACCTTGGATACTGTGTAAATTCATTTAATAATATTGTTTTATGATACTTATCCCCACCTTTCAAACGAAACGCTATATTTCCGGCCAATCCTATGTATTTTTGTTTACTACACATATTTATAACAATGTAGATTCGACTTGCTATGTTAACAATATTATACCTTTAGTTCATTCATTTTTGAAAATCGATTATTATTTTTTTTGGCATTTAAAGATCAAGTACAGCTGCCTGTGACTTTTGAAGCTTTTTTCCATTATTTTGTTATGTTTGGATTATTCTTGTGCTCCCAAAATCCCGGTGAAATGTCTCCAGTACAACTCGTCAGTAGATTTTTTTGTGTGTGTGTAATGCCCACTTTTGTTTGTTTGTTTTTTCTCATAAACGGATAGTGAAATTTCGTTCTTTTGCTAAACCGTCAGGCAAGTCGTAAAAAAGTGCAGTGGGCAAGCAAAGAGAATGGTCCAGTTGTTTGCTGGGATTTGCCACTGGTATTGAGAGGGGGAGTATGTTGCCAAGACAAGACGACGCGATTTTTCTCAGTTTGAAGAGGGAAAGCAAGGGGGGCTGCCTGGCGGGGAGTTGGGGTAGAGGAAAACTTGTCAGAATCCGAGGGGCATTTTTTCAAAGCATAGCGGGAAGATTGCTGTGAACAGTCTGCTCTCTTTTTATCCTTAAAATTTTGAACAGCTCAGGAATATTCCTTCTTACACTGTCGCAGCATCAGTTGCTTTGATACCCGGATGGAGTTCTCAGCTGAATCCAATGCTGTGTGTTATATCAATCACTGGGGGGCCCTTTGATGTTCCCCTAGGGCAGTGTTGAATCATAGAGTGGCTTTGTATTTTCTAATTCTGACCACTTTTTGAAAATCAAGTCATCAATATTTCCCGACGTCGACATCAATCTGCATGAATAAGGTTATGTATGGCCAACTTTCCATCTTCAATAATAACTTTTTCTTTATAAAAATTATTTAAAGTCACTTTATGCAATTTATGTTAAAACCATGTTTCAGTAAACGTCATGTGATTATTATTAAAGCAGTATGCGCCTCGAAAGTGAAAGACTTAAACTTTTGCTCATTCTTACCTGAAAGAAACTTTCAACTATTCTCTTAGCAAATCAACAATACAAATCGGTGGTCACCGTGCGCAGTTTGGAACAAGCGAAACAAATTACCCAACAGTTTTGCGATATTTGAAATTCAACATGGCCGCCATCTCTGTGTTATTAATGAGAGCAAATTTAAATTTTGGCGAAAAACTAAGATGGTAAAGTTTTCCTTTTTTTCTCCAAGAGCTTTAAAAGAATTGTAGAAAATTAATTTGAGTGTCCGAATATCTGTCCCCGCGGCGCGTTCTAAAGGCGAGTAGTTTTAACTTTTAATGACCTTTCCACTGTTTTTGTTTTGTATGTCGATTGAAAGTTTATATATATATATAAACTTGTTCGACTTCCCAGCTGAAACATGTTGAAACACTAACTTTTTAGCTTGTCAACACGACATCTATACGTGTAAAATGTTTACAAATGAATTCTAGTCCGAACCCAAATCCACAATACAGTTTACACATGTACAGGATGAGTTGACAAGCTGAATACTGTGTATCTCAAACTGTAATTCACATGAAAAACAAGAAAATGAAACAAAATCATCGAAAGTTACAGCTGCAAACTCCTAGTTATTTACCTTTGTGATGAAATTGTTTAAATCGAATCACAGTCCACACAGTAACTGGCATTGAAGAGTACGCCATCTACAGGCGAATGCATGAAATACGGAGCATGTCGAGGCCATCTGCGTCGAATTAACAATATGGTGCGTTGTTTTGCAAGCCTCGCGCGGATTAAACCCGTAACCGGACAATACAACATTTTTGCTCGCCAAGAGTAAAAAGTGTTCCGGAAAAAAATGGAACCGTTAGTCCACGCCTACTGTCGAACAAAAACAGCTGATGAATTTTTGTAGGAGTTACAACTTTTAACAAAAACATGACTTTTTTTCATTTCATTCACACAAATTTGTAATAAATGATGGATTTAAATTGATAAAATATAGTTTATCTATGGACGGTCGTCAAAAGAAATCGTACACAAAAAAAGTTGTGAAACACTCAAAACATTCAATTAAAATCCTTCTCCTGTCTACTCTTGTGTCGGCTTATACGGCCGGAGGCACTGTGGATGGTATTAGACACAGTATCAGATGTTGGACTCAAGCACGGTGGAGGGACCTAGACTCAGGCAAGCTGTTGCGCCGGCCCTGAGCAAGGAACGTTACTGTCCATTGATCATGCTCAATCATATAAGTGGTGGGTGCATCATCTTGTAAATGGGTTTTTCCCCATTGGGGTACACCTAATTGTTCAAGTGGGTAGAGGGTTATGGGTGGCTCATCCTACAAATGGGATTCTCCCCCTGACCAAATTACTCCGTCAAAATTAAAATAAACGGAAACCGTTTAAAGAAAATTATATGCCTCACTGGAGTGCACATAACTTGGTGTTTAACATTATTTCGTGTAGCCTATAGGTACATTTCTGTAGTGATTTTCCTCTCGCCTGTTAAAATGATGCTCGATAAATGTGTGAAGTTCTCGTCTTTGTTACGAAGTGGAATTTTTGGAAGTTTCTCTAAGCAATTTGTGAGGAAAAGTTTAACTTTCATTTGCCAAGTGCATGTACTAAAATCAATTTTTCATTTCATGAGTAATTGTAATTCATGCGCCTCGAAAATGCGAGACCAAAACTTTCGCTCAAACTTTCCTCAATGAATCTTTCCATTGTCCTCTTTCAAAATCGGGAATGAAAATTGGGGTCACCGACGGGTTCAAATTTTGGTACTAGAGAAACAGATTGCCCAAGCGGATATTTGCTGTCAAAAATTTTCGTACACAAGAACTTTAAATTGCATGAACCCCCCACAAGTGGTCGATCAGAAAAGAATTGTAAAAGTTTTAGAGTCTGAATATCTGTCCCCGAGGCGTATTCTACCTCAATAAGGTTAAACCTTAACAAATGTTGAAATGAAAATAAAGGAGAAGTTATTATCATTATTATTATTGGTAGTATTTTCAGATTATACTGATGTTTATTAGATCCCACACATGGTCCCTGATGTCACAATCTCTGACAGTCATGATGCATGTCAACCTGCCGAATTTCAAGAAATTGTAACAAACAGCGTTTAGGCAAGCGTCAAAGATAAAATAACACAGTACAATTCACTGGTGAAAGACAGTTTTCTTGGCTGCCCTTGAAGCTATGATTCAAGTGACAAACACATCAAAAGAAAAAAAGAAAAACAAAAGCTCACCGCTGGGCCTGTCGCTAACTGCAACCCGCTCCCTCTAAATCAAGTGAATGCCCATCCATGGAACTTCCCTTTTTTTTCAAAGTTGCTGGCTTCATAAAAGGAATAAAGTTCCCCTCCCCTTGATTACAAAAAGGACGCCCGCCCGCCCTTTTCCCTCTCCTACCATCGCCAGTAATATACAACCTGCTCGCCCGGGCGCCAGAAACCCAGGCCCAAGTAAGTTAGTAGGTACACCGCCGCGGAACATGCGAACCATGATGGAGGTCCGTGTATACCATACCGGTGTATCCAAACTTCGTAAGCGAAAAGGCTGTCTTTGGTTCTTCATAAACGACTCGCTGATTTTGATAATCTTTTCCCTGGCCATATCTATTTTATCGACATATGCCACTGACATTGCTTGGAATAATCTCGTTTTCCTTCAACGTTTACTATTCAAACTCGGAGAAAGATACTGTACAGTAGCACAGATTTGACACGTTCCCTTGTTGACATGAATTCAAGCAGGAAGTGCTAGCATGCTTCACCGGAAGCGTGGGCGTTTGGTCACGTGACAATTGTGTTTGGCGCGTCGTGTTTGAAACGCATAGCGCAATCTGATTGGCTTTCGCACGCCAGATTGTGATGATGTCATATTGTTGCTTTTGACCTGCAAAATCTGTATGCAAAGTATCCCCAGGAAAAAGTATACGACCGAGAGCGCAAATATCAGGTAAAATCTTCGCCTATCACGGTCATCCGAACTTGAAAAGAGGTGAGTTTTGGTCCAAACATTCTTAAACCTGTTTTCAGTGAGGTAATAGCGATATTTTTGTAATCGCCATCCGCTTTCTGGTAAATTCCAAGTGATTTCCGTAACGTTGTGTTAACGCTATGTACGCTCGCTACTGTTGCTTCTGAATAATTACCAAAACACAGTAGATTGTGGCTTAAAATTGTTTTCGAGTGTTGTCAGTCCCGTTTATCTCAAATTCCTTCTTCTTGAGGGTGTTAAGCCTGAGATCGAGCTTCCGGGACGGGTTAAATTGTGTCGCGAGTCATTTCATGTACACACTAGTGTATTTGTTTGCTGTAAAAACCAAGGTCTCTCCATTTTGCTGTGTTCCCGCGAACCCATGTAAACATCGATCACAGAAGTCTTGAAAAATATCCTTTCAAATCCCCCGAAACTGGGTCCAGTTAATCTTGAACACATAAAATACCCAAAGCAGAAATATATTAGATTTTGGGAAGGTTTGTCGGCAAATAAAAAACATTGAAATTTCGTTCTTTGATGGCATCTCGCCAGTTCACAATTTCTGTCCGTCTATTGCAGCCCTGTGAGGTTAGTAGCTCAGGACACTGTATCGGTTACACGGAAAAATCTCGCTTGTTCGTCCGTGAAAGTCGACTGATTTTGTACTGAAAGTGTCTTGAGTAGTCTATCTACGCCCTGTAGAGATTCAGTCAATTTTGGATGTCGAGAAGTGGTGTAAAATTTGTGTAAAACTTGATAGTGGCGATGTTTTTTGTAGCCATCGCCTCGTTCTCTTCCTGGTTTTTCAATGACAATATAATTGTTTATCGGGTCGCGCCATTCGTTAAGGTGGATGTATAAGCGGAAAGGTGATTTCATTGCATAGTTTGAACACAATGTTATGATTAAAAACTATATTATACGTATAATGAGGCGTAATTCTTCGGAAATACCAACTGTCTTTACTTAATTTGTCGCGGGTCAGCGATTAAACATTTCGAATTGGCTGCGTTCAATACATGTCGCCCACTCAATCATGATGGAATCGTCCGGTCCCGGTCGGCCATATTTGTGTTGATCAGCGACAGACGCTTGGTGTAGGAATATTCTTTTCCTTTGTACACCGGCGAACTGGTGCATCTCGGCGAGCATGTAAGAGACCAAAATCAGTCTCCTTTACATGTTCAGCTATGCTTTGGTTTGTCAACCTTGTGAAATGGAGCGAATTTTGATGGCTTTTAAGTCCATTAGGACGGGCACAACAATTTGTGTACGGTCGTGTGTCCCATGGTGGCAAGTGCGTGGGCGGGTGTTGTATGTATGTGTCGCCCAGTGTAACTTGTAACATGCGGCCAGAAATTCGTGGAATCAATCAGACATTTACGAAAATACAAGACGAACAGGGCAACAATGAGTACACGCACCTGTATGCAGGCAGTGGGGTTTTTTTGGGGCGAATTTTAACTCCGGTCAATTATTCAAACAGTTTTGAAAATGATATTTACTGTAAAATATGTACAAACACTGCATCGTTACATTGGACATTGTTTCACCAAATTTATCTGCACCGTCACGTTTACGTATGACTTTTCACATCAAAACTTTTAAACATGGTAAAAAATTATCACTGTTTACCCTACATCTTTCCAAAGTGATATATGTTTTCTTTCAACACAGAGGAAAATTTTCGAATTTCTTGGGACTCTGAAAAGCAGCGCTGTATTTGTGTTGGAGTTATACAGTTTGGACATTGAGAGAAAAAGCAAACATGTTCAGTATGTTGGCAAGGATTATCTTTCCATGGAAATTAAATTTCTCTGAGTTTTAAAAATGCCAAACTTCATGAAAATTGTGAAATTTAGATTGCATGATAAGTATTGTGTAATGAATAATTTCACCATTTTGTAATACACTCAAATCTGTTTTGGGAAGGGGCTGTCAAAATGTCAATTGAAATATTATATTCAGGGTTTGTACAATGGCGAGTCTTTTCCCACAACAAGACTGTTACAATTTAAGTGGGAAAATTCATGTTGCTGTCACTACTATATCCTTTCATATTTTATGAAGGATGTGCGCTCAAACTTGAATTCAGTGGCAAGACTGTCCAGCTCTACGAGTTTCCATGATGCACCAAAGTCCTAGAATTGAGCAAAATCACACTTTGTGTCGGCGCAGCATGTTCACCAAGTTCAAGATTCCAGCATGTGTTTTCTGAAAAAATATCAAAGTGTTTTGGTGCAACTGTCAGCACCATTCTTTGTGACATGTAATGGATGAGTCTAACTCGTGAGCTAATATTTTAGTAGTGCTAAGTGTGTGTGAAAATAATATTTGTATGATTCACTTTATTTTCAGTAGAGATGACACTGACATTTATTGCGCTGACTATGGTATACTCAGTGCAGTCACTGTTAAGCCCATATCACAAATGTTTACTAATGTGTCAGCTTGACTTGACATATTGCACTGCATCTTTCCATTTATGATGTGTTCGGAAATTCTCATCTGTAAACCGTTTCAGCTGTTATCATTAGACCATACTGTTTCACCAAATCCATACTTCGATCACTTTCCCTCCCAAAATGACATATTTGTACCAGAACACAACCGGTTCTTCTTCTACAAATTTTTGGGTCCCCCTTCATCCACAGTTCTGTTGGTTACATCACCCCTCTGTTGAACTTAATGGTTCGTTCCAAAGTGTTGTCTCCCTTGGGTGATGCAGGCTGTGGTAAAACAAAGTAGGGGAGTATCAATCTGTCCTGACATGAATCAAGCTAAAAAAAACCCTGCCATTCCTGCAAGAAGCCATACAATTACTATAAAGCATGCAATTTGTGGACAGGGATCCTCTCACTTCGTGCAGAAATTTTTTAACAGAAATAATAATTTTCTTGCCTTTTTTTGGCACTTGTTGATATAATACTTTGTCTACATGTTGCCAGAAATATATTAATATTCAAACAGGATCTTATTTATCACAATATTTTTTATAACGCGAGTGTTCCATCGACTGTCATGAAGAATTATTCCAAATTTTACTTGTAAAGCATGTTTTACTGTTATGTGAATGACCACTTACAATGTTTTGTTTTTAAGAATTGAAACATCTTTCTTTCTTAAATGATAGCCTGCAAGCCAAGATATGTATGTGTATGATCTTCCACCGAAATTGCAATTGCTATTTAAACACTAGACTTCCTTGTCCGTGTATGGCACTGCCAATACAGATGGTGGTTGCAACTGCAGCAATGGGAAACACCAGATGGAAATAAAAGCTTAATAAGCAGATAATTTGTATGTATTTTGTAGTATTTTTGTTCTCTCTATGAAATACAGGCAGCAGTTCTGCTCTCAGAGTCAAACAGAAATTTCTATTGTGCCTCCTGTCACAACAGGCTGTGTATAAAGCTCTGTTACAATTGGTTTCTGAATTTTAGGGTGGACAAGAATTCATTTGTCAGTAATAACAAATATATTGTTATCAATCTTTTGTGACTCTTAGATACAACACATTGTGTTTTAATAATCTCAAACCTTAAAGAGAGAGGGAAATTTTTTTTTCCCCTCAGCAGAAACATGGATATTTTTATTAAAAATAATGTATTATGTCTTTTCAAAGCAATATTGCTTGAATTTAACTGATATGTAGTCCTATTTAAGCTGTTTGAAAAGTAGTTCTTCATAGTAGTGGGGTGAAGTCTTATGTGAAGCCAGTGAATGAAAAATAGGTCTGAGTGTCTGAATAAGTTCTATTTAGAGGAGGGGGGAGTCATTGTGTCTTTATTGTGGTTAACCACATTGTTGACCTCATCCATGAGTAGCTGAGGAGTGATTTTATCACACCTTCTCCCCTCCTCTCAACTAAATTTCAAGGCGTAGTGACCTATATTCTACAAGGATCAAAAACTTTTGCATGAAACCGGCGTTAAAATCATTCTACTTTTATTTGTCCAGTTTCAGTAACCCTTCGAATGTTGGTCACAAGTTGTAAGTGATGTGATTAATTTAAGTGCCAAAGTCATTTTTTAGTCGCCTTTACAAAACATACCCTTGTCAATATTTTAGGATTATTGCCCAAATTTTGATAAAAAAACTGTAGCCAATGAAATGTGATGTCGATTTGGTCCAAAGTTATCAAAAAATTCAGAAAAATTGGTAAAATTCTGCATTAAAATATTGGCGGGAAATTTAAGAGCACTCAAAAGAATTATCTTGTTGGGATGCATTTCAAGGCCAGTTTTCAATAGTTTAATGATTGCATGTAGTTTATCTTTACTGTTTGTAGAAAAATTTGACTGATGATAGTGTATGCTAACTCTGATCAATACTGTAAAAAGTCTTTTGCTGCCAAATTTGAATTCTACCTATCTCGTTTGTGGCCCTCACATCTTCAAAAATATGAGAAATTCCTGTCCAAAAAAACTGGAACCAAGTCTAGTGTGGTCCTCATATTTCAAAACAAAATGCACTCACAGAGTTGATATGGACATTGAATAAAATTATTTAAGATCATTCAATTCAGTTCTTCAAAAATTTTGCATGCTTTCAACCGTAATCGTCGGATGATTGTGAACTGCACTCTTCCCTGAGATGACCTATTAATCCGAATTTGTTTAAAATATATCTGATTATCTCATAACCCTTTGAAAAGTTGTTATATTATAATATTATAATCACTTCGTCAACATTTGAAAAATGTTTCAACAAAAATCTTGCCTGCGGAAAATGTATTTCTCTTCAGCTGGTGGAAGCTAAGATGGATGGTCCTGGTGTCATCAAACTTAGTTCTGTCTGATTGTGTTTCGTAGTGTGATCTTATCAATCTACAGAAAAAAACCCAATTTATCCTATTTATTGGTATAGTATACTGTGGCTGTCACTTTTAGTCCATAAAAACAAAGTATTGCAGTGATTGTTTTTTGACATTACACCAACACATCACCTTCAGTACACAATACTTGAAATCGGGTGAAAAGAATATATTGGTTTCAAGTGGACCAACATATTCCTTACTCAAAGCCCTCAGATTCTAAAATTTTTGTTTTATTTTTAAAATGGCACTTAGTTTTTTTTTTTCAAATTTAGCTGTTTTTCTGTCCATTGCATCATTGCAGGTAATCTATCCTGTATAATTTCCTGAATGCCAGTTAAATAATAGTTAAAATACATATTTTTTTGCCTTTGTATTATTTCTTTAGAATGGACAAGTAAAAAGAAATTTTAAGCTAATATCCCATTACACATGTTATCATGGTAATTATGGGTCTGTGATACTGAAACATTAGCGTTCCTTTGAAGACAAAAACAACACAGAAAAAAAAACAAAGAGAATAGAAGCAAAATTGGGCTCAAATAATTTAAAATGGAAAAAAGCTGGAAATTATAACAGGAAAAAATTCTCATGTGTAGTTGTAGGACAGTGTACAGACAAACATTGTCAAACCCTGCCACCACCATGGTTTGATCCAAGCCCATTGAAATCAGTGGTGAGTGTGGACATGCTAATTTTGAATTCAGGGTGAACAGGTGAACTATTTGTACAAAACCTACAACTCAATAAAAGGGGACAGTAACTGTCACTTTTGAAAATGTTTTATGTTTTGTTCCACAAAACAAAAATATTTTCCTGCCATCCTGCACAAAGTTTGTCAAAAGGTGAGGTACTAGTCCTGCCATCAAATGCATTGTGTATCAAAATATTGTTGTTGACAAATAAATTCTCTTCACTGAAATTCAAATGTCAAAAATGTTATTTTAAAATGCACTCATACATGTAAGGGGCTGTGCTGAAAAATTTAACGCTGAACATTTGAAAATAATTTTGATTGAAGAAGCTGAACAGAAAACTATTTTACAATCAGAGCAAAATTTCGAAAATACATGACAAGTCAGAGCTCATTGAGTTATGTGTGTACATGCAAAATATGTTTCATATAAATTAATTAAAGTCTTAACCGAGCATTGATACCTAAGTTCGATTGTGGCATTTCATGGTACACTTGTGTAGAACCACACCTGTGTGGTACTGGAATTCTACAGTTCTCCCAGTGAACTGCACAAAGTCGGTGTGATAACAAGGGTCAAAGGTCAGGCTGTGTGGACTGTCAGTTGCACTAAATTGTTATAATAAAAAGGCATTGCTTCCGTTTTACGTCAAAAGAGATTTTGCTGTCGGGCGGAGTTGATATATAAGCCTGTCAAGATATGGTGTAGTGGCTACTTTGAAGATTGTAAAATGGAGGCAGTTTAGCTTCAGACAACAAGACATTCATTCATTTTAGGTGACACAGTGCTTTCAGTGTAAAGTCTGCATTACAACCATATTTTGTGCGTACATTATAGTTGCCACGGCAATTCTTCCTGTGTCTTGTAATGTTTTGGTTTTGTTTTGAAATACAGCTGTTTACTCCCACCAAAAGTAGTAAACACACGTAGACAAATATCAATAAAAACAAAGAAGTGAAAAGCATAACTGGAAAAGATTTGGTTTCTCATCCTTGGGTGTCCATCTTGACAAGCCGCATCAAACTTTCTTTTGGTTGAAAACTCAAAAAACATGTATTACACACATGATGGGAAGTGTATGTGTAGGATCACAGTACACGCTGTACAGTTCTTAACTAGTGGAGTAATTGTCGTCACCGTGCTTGGTGTCAGATTTGGTGTTCTTGTAACTAATGGGTAGTTGGAACTTGTCAGACCTCGCGAAAGGAAATAAACAGCCACGTCACACTGCATCTATTTTGCAAGGAACAAGTACCGGTAGCAGATGAGTTTTTGTTGGTCTTAGGCGGTTTGAACTTTGTTTTGTGAAGAACCATTTCCAGTGTTATCTATTCAAACCTGTCACCCTCCCCTTCCCTGAGTACAGGTCCACATAACCCTTTATAAACTGGGGGTTTGGGCCAAACCATTGTGGTAGAAGGGTGAAGAGCCTATTCTGTTATTGTTAAACCTTTTCTACACCAACTTTTGGTACAGCCTGGCTGTGTTTTATGGCAGAGTTGGGATTCCCTGTGTGAAGTGGCAATTGAAACTACAGTGTAAAGGTTCTTGGGTTTGATTTTGGAAATCATTTTAGTTCAGACATTGATTGGTGTGCTTGCATAAACGTTGTGTTTTATGGTTAAATGGTTGAAATATTCTTGGACTGGGGAGGTTTCATTCTGTGAAAGTTACCAAAACTTTCTTTCAATACAAGGGTACATTTATCAGAATTGTCATATTGAGTCTAGTTTAACAAATTTTGTAAATTATGTCACGTTTACAGTGAACTTGCTGTCCAAACTCTCCAACAAATTCAATTTGATAAGTCTGTCCTCACTCATTACTTAGGGTATCAATTATCTTAATTAATATACATGTTTGTTTTGAAATATCCAAATTACTGTTGTCAACTTGTGTGGTGGTTTTGTTTTGGCACAGACAGAAAACACATATTTGAACAAAGTTCAACCAGATGTACAATTGATTACCAAGTGATTCTGTTAGTCATCAAAATTAAAGGCCAATTAGCCCTTTGAATGCCAAAGTGTATTTTTGTTGCCATCATAGAACATAATGCCAACATTTATTTCAGATTTAGACAATTTTTTCAGATTTTTCCCAAAATTTTGGTCAAAAACTGTTGCCAATGAAAAGTTATGTTAATTTGGTCCAAAACTATAAAAAAAATTACAGAAAAATTCATATTTGACAGTGCTCAAAGATGACTTCTTTCACATTCAGTAAGATCTCTGCTTCATGTGTAGTACATGTACAGTGTATGTGGACGTGATATTGAATCATATTGCGTTTTGTTGTCGTAGCTTGACCATTTGAAATATTCAGCTATGTAAAATGTAATGTGAGTACATACATAGCTGTGAAGTGATATTTTGCTGATATCATTGGTAATGTACTGAGTAAATATTGTCCATTTATTAGGCAAGGTGTTGTGTTTGGTCACCATGATTTCTGTACTGGTGTCACGTGTGGTGTGTATTGGCAGTTGTGTAACCCAGAGAGATATGACTGCATTTGATGATGTGATATCTCAAAAGTTATGTTACTGTATAAAGTTCCATTATTTATAACATCTGATATATTTCTATGTTTTTGTTGTTTGTAAATAGTACATATTTGTCCTGCAGACAAAATCATGTTGTAACACTGTGTTCATCTTGTCAACACACCCTCTTATGTGTATAGATAATAAGCTCTCACATCATTGGCAAGTGGAGACAAGTCCAGACTGTCATACAGTTACAGTATTTAAACAGATTTTAGTGCAAAAAAGGTATAAATGTACTCATCTTCTATTAAGTTCTAAAATATAAATGATGAAAATGTTATCAAAACCTACCGCTGTTAATCTTTTATAAAACCTAAAGACAGGGTTTGTGACACATTAGGTCTTAACCAAATCATTTTTCGCCATGTATTTTGGAAAGGTTTACTCTTGCAAATATTAATCAATACCTGTAATGTGTCAGTAGTGGAAATATGACATTCTGCTGTTTTTTTCAGCATCTTTTATCGTCCAAACTGTAAATATTGCCAGGTGGTAGCTCCAATAAAACCCATCTTTTCACTGGTGTCGTACACAAACAAAGTGACTAACAGTATTTCAATTCATCTAGACAGGAGGAGGGGATTCCCCCTCTGTTGACATGTTGGCACCCCTGTAACAGTCTGTCAAGGAGGGACCATCCCCCCGTGAAATTGTGCCAGTCACACCTTAGATACAAAGTGGAATACATGAATTGATGAAATCCCCCTAAACTTTCTGGCACGGGGGAAAATCCCCCTGTTAATATCATTTTGGATGAAACACTGGACTTACTCACATCACCAGGGGACGCTTATTGAAGTAGGAAACACATCAAACTGCATCACATGTTACTATGATAGAGAGTAGAAATGATAATAATTGCAATATATCATCAGCACAGGGCTTGAAAAATACAAGTCTTTCAGTTTGTTCAAGAAGAGCCATAAAGTTTGATAATATTTTGTTGTTCTTGAAACACATTTTCTCATTTATTGCAGTCTATACCTGAAGTAAATTTGAATTGTAAAGTAATAGCATTTCTTGCATTAGATAACATGATATGCAATGATATTCTCCATAAATAAATTTTTTTAAACTTCAAATTCTGTTCTCAATTGTAACAATGGATGTCACCTACACAGGCTGTCAACCAGTTGAGTCCATGGTATTCTGACATAATTTTGGGAGTAGAAAAAGAAACTTTATTTAACAGAGTGGACCAAAAAAAATCTACATCAAAAGTTTACAGCTACAGTAGCTTCAAATTCCTTTGATGTGCGATTATTTGTGACAAGAAGTTGGGTACAGGCCAAAATTTTGGTCAGTAGAAGAGTCTATAGCCAACTGGACATGTGAACATTGGAACTCAAAATAAATTTCAGAAATGTTCAGAATAATTTTTTTTATTCAACAGTGGACCCTAATAAGTTGAAAAATGTTGATCATTTGGGGCAGTATTCGTCAAGTAGAATGTCATTTTGGAATACGAGATACACCAAATGTATTCGTTGGTGGTTGCATTTCAAATGTGGATAGGTAACTTTTTGACAAAGTCAATTTAGCAGGTAAAGAATTATTCAGATCCCTGTAGTTCAGCACTATTATCTGTAGTAATTTATGTGATTGTCAGATATATATTTTCTGTTAATGAGAAAAATTTGGTCAGATCTTGACAGAAGTCATGAATCAACATTTGATTGGGTTAAAATGTGAGTTGCTTGCAATGATTGTTGTGTAAAGTGTTCATTCAAAAGGTATTCTGTGTACCTGTGGTCGGCTATGTGTTCCGCATTGAATGAATCTAAACGTCCTGGTATGTAACTCACAATGTGAAATAGAGAAACAATACTCCCTAAGATAACAAGATATTGTAAGTAGGTTTCTTTTCAGCTTCCAGCAATAATTAAAGCGGTCTTGACAGCGAAAGTAGGTCATATCGTCTTTCACACTCTTCAAGCATTCTTGTCACAATGTGCAAACTGTGTTTTGTTCCAGCTACATGTAGGTCATGGACACGTGTTACATGCTACTGTTTGTTGTGGCATGACACCACACCTTCAGAAATAACCTTGTCCTACCTCCCATTTCCCCCACCCAACCCCCACCCCTTCAGGGTATTTTTGAACTTTCCTGAAATTTGAAAATCTACCCGCAGCATTTATACTGATTTGGTAAACTAAATCATGGTTCGCAATTATCAAACACACACTGTTTTCCAGTGATTTTCGTAGGCGTCTCCCAGCTTATACAGTACTTTGGTATTTTGTTGTGATTTTTCATGACTTTCTATGAAAAAAGAAATTTATTAAAATGTCTGCATGTTCTTAATCCAAGAATAATTACACAGCAGGTGTTAGGAAATCATTTTCATATCCACCAGCCTATGGGCAGGTGACCCCCCAAAAAAATCAGCAGCCCAGCCGGTGTTTACAACCACTCACAAGCCCACATTTAATTTTTATATGCAACGTGCTCGGAAGGTTATATCTCATTGGTCCATTGACGCTGTTCACAGCAACGTAGGGAGTCTATGTGTATTATTCAATTATAACGGTAAGATTCTGCCAACCAATTAGATAACAGCTTCCCAAACGCTTCATATCAGCCCAAGTAACTCCTCCATTTGGTAGGCAGAAGTATAACACCAGGGATACTCAGTGTTCTCCCCAGAAATTTCTGAAACAGGATCGGCTAATTTGCATAACAATAACTATGTAAATTTTATGTTAATTATGCAATACACACATCACTCCATAGCATCAGAAAAAATCCCACAATAAAAGGATAAAGTAAGATCTTTCATGCACTTTAAGCACTTCATATATTACATCCATATTTTCATTCAAAGTCTTCCAGTTCTCTCTTGAATAACATTCAAAATCAGACGTTTTTATGTGATCCTCTGTTACTACCGGTACATGTTTGTCTGTAGCCAGATTGCTATTCTAAAACCATGGACGTCTTTTTTAAACGTCCATGGCAAAACAGTCACACGGACAAGTTCATACGGGACTGAATATTGCACTTACAATTCTGAGTCAGAGGACTTTAAAACTCAATTCATAATAAAGAGAAGCCCGAAAATATTGATACCAGGTATTTTCAAGAACAAGATTTGAAATTGCATCGACTTCTACTTCGACAAACGTACGAAACTTTGACAACTGCGTAGCGTCGGCCGCGGCCGGCCGTGCATTGTGTGGAGCACACTTGAACACACGCGACCTTTGAACCTATACTGTATACCCTAACCGTACGTACATAGCTGCTGTATTCAGATAACCACACGAATGATTATTTTAGCTCATGTAGTTCCTTTTTATTTCATTTCATGCTGCCTTGAATATTGTAAAACGGGTCATGAGTTTTGAAACTGGATCAAGTGCAATTGTTTCATAAAGTCAATCGAACAAATCCATGCAAGTTACGAATGCATGACACGAGGTGACACACATGGCTTCAACGTCATGTTGGTTGACGTACTGCTACACAGATCTCGAAATGGCTAACTCGGACACGCAACGATCTGAACACGCGGCAGTACCATACATTTTTGCATCTGATTTTTGTCTCAATCAATCGTACGATTTCAGCCACTTCTGATCGAAATCACTTTTCCTGACCTTCGGATTCTTACCAGTGCGAGACATTGGTGGCAACGGCAGTTCAACCAGTTGCCTATAGTATATGCTTTGACCATCGAACTACCTCCATGCTTTGACTGAGTGCCCGCTGGCAAAGATGCAACACCGAGCCTTTCGTTGAGTATACTCCATGTCCGTTGTATAAAATGACCGTTATCTGTACGATCGGCAGCGTAACACATTTCATGCTTTTTGAATTTAAGTTTCATCCGTCTTAGCCGATGTTCATTTGCATTACGGCCGGCCTATACAAGCGGACAAGCGCAACTTTGGGTGCTTCGCATCCGATAACCCTGCCTCATTGTTTGTAAAACACCTAAAGCATCGACATGAAAGGAGAACAGTCTAACCATTTCACACATTTTGGCGATGCAATAAACCTTTTAATCATCTGGCACGTCGTGTTATCGCCACATTAGAACCGTTTCACACTTGATACGCTCGCTGAAATAAAAGTGACAAAATCGCCGCCGAGAAACAATAGGTCTTCAGCCACTCAGAATCAGCGGACATGAAACAGGGTCGGCATGAAAAATAAAGGATCGGGCGAAAAAAATAAAGGATCGGGGCCGATCCTGTTAAACGGCCTTGGGAGAACACTGATACTATAGCCAGGTTGTAACTACCAGGTGATGAGCTTTGTTAAGTAAATTTGCTCAACCCCTTAATAAAAACTTTACTCAAGCTGGTAATATATGTAATTTGAACTGTGTGTGAGCTTAAAAAAAACCCTGCAAACAAGAGTGTGTTAGTTGTTTGTCGATGAAGGATTCTTTTCCAATAACCTTTTCTGTTTTACGCAATTATGCAATTTGATAGCAAAAAAAGCAGGTTTTTATATCTCAGTGAAAATATCAAAATTACCATCAAATAGCAATAAAACCATGGTGTGCGGGTACTGCATCTACAAATGCTTGGCAGCAAAACTTGACAATCTTTGGTCTTGCTCTGAAGAAAAGTCAAAATGTAAATTTCGTTTTCATTTTAAAAGATGAATGGTGTGCTTAAAAGGATGTTTTCAACATTTTAAAGACACTTGAGAGACCAATTAGACACAAGACCTATAATTATTTTCGCATAGGCCGCCACAGTAGTGTTTAGCTTACACATATATTTAAATTTTCAGTGGCACAAATCCTATTGACAAGTGTTATATCAATGTCAGCTTGAGAACTGATTAGTTTCTTGTGTAGGCAAGGCTCTATGAAATTTTGAATTATGATGAAAACAGTGCCCCCAGTGGTGATTTTGCAAAAATTATTGCTAATTGCTATGATTTTCAAAGGCCTTATGGAGTTCCCTACACTGAATGCTTCAGACATCAGTCTGCATTTTGATACAGGCAGACAATGACCTCTAATGACCTTTGCAAAACTGTAACAAATCCCCGGTTCAGCCAGACAGGCAATCAATGGACGTATCAAAACTTACAAGGTGAGCACTATTTTTGGCCCAAACAAAATATACTGTAAAACACTTTGACTTAGCTGCATGGTTTTTTAGCGATTTTGGATTTTGATTGCAATTAGCAGGTTTTTAATTTAGCTGAAAAGACATCTAGACTGTAGTAAATAGTTGGAAAAGTCTAAATTAGCAAATTTAAACACTAAGCTATATTAGCTAAAAAGTATGCTAGCTGAAAAGACTTGTTGTATAGTATCTCCGTGGGTAACAAATCCGGAAGTGAATTACTGTTCCCGTGCCTAGTAAGACCCTGGAGGAATCTCCAAGGGTACAAATCATAATGAATCATGGGATATCACCAATGATGTTCACCAATTTGCATCACAGATTCAGTTGTGTTCTCTTTGACCCCTGAAAAGTTCACATTTTGTGAATCGGTGTTGGCACCGTGTGTGACTGCAGCACCTAGACTGAGAGGGCACAGTTGCTTCTGATGTGTATCAACCTAGTCAAGTTTGTTTACATGTAATACTGTGGTTGGCACCACCATAGGTAGATCCAAACAGTGGTTGATGTCAGTGTCATTGAGAAGGTTAGCAGCCATTGATTTATGACACTGTTGGCATGGCAATGCCATGGCAACTGACAAGAAAAGTCTTGCATGTGGCTTTGAGTACAATCGTTCATGTACACGTAGCCACTCAGGGTGGCTACCGTAATGTATTTAGTAGAGACTGAAACATTTTTATTCAGTTTGAGGTTGATGTGTAAGGTGACATCAGATGATAAGTGTGTTTAAAAAATTATAGTTTGCCAGGGCGACAGCTGTCATAGTAGACTGCAAGATATCAATGCTACGGTGTTGAAGCAAATATTTCATAACTGACATGATACTGTCATACAAGGCTGGAATAATACAGGTATTAAATTATTTGTGTTTTGGCCAACATGACATAGCTTAGTTTGCTCATGATTTTACACTGTCAAACATAGAGGGCGCTGAATGAGTCTTTTTTTTTTGGTCTGAAAACTTGTTTGAGCCATGCCAGTCTGGTCATTGCGTACAATGTGCGGTGTATTGTGGTCTGGATCAATGTTCAGTTGTCAACAATAATATTTGACATTTCACACATGCAGGCTCTATTGTCAAGTTCAAGACGAGATATTCTGACAAGGCTTTGGGAAACTGTTATTGACAAACAGAATAAAGATTCTGGACAATCTGTGTACATCAAATTTTACTCCAATGGAGTTTTACCATTGGAATTTATTCAAATTCCTTGAAATCAAATTTTCTAGTAATGTTGTTCCCGTGAATTTGGAGCATATGTACAGTGTACACACACGTCCCATGGTTATGACCTTTGAACCTTTCTCTGGCCTCCTATCGCAATGTACCATGTGTTTGAAAATTTTTAGCGCCCTCTAAAAATTTTCTTTTTTCTAATTTTTCTGTTCTCAGGCGTCGTACCGTGTAAGGTGGATCTTTTGATCGCCTGGCTTCTGTGTAAATGAGCACCATGAAGCGGACCACTTTGGAGAACCAGGAAAACGTTTATCCGCAGCGCCGCGTGCAAGGACCGGAAACGTTTGCTCACCGAGTCTTGGCGCCGGCGCCTCAACCAGTGTTCGACGGTGTTGGTGAAAATCTGGCAGGTGGACTTCAGTACCCGGCCGTACAGGGATATCAGTGAGTGATTTGTTATTTGAACCTAAGTACCAAAGTCAATTTTTGTCACCGTCAGTCAGTGTTTTTCAGATTTTTGCCCAAATTTTTATGAAAGACTAGCTAATGAAATGCGATGTCCATTTTGTCCAAAATTATCAAAACATAGAAAAGTGCATAATAATTGGTAAAATGTTGCACAAAAATTTTGGCGGGAATAATTACAGCACTCAAAAGGTCCATGTACATGGATTTTTTCACCATGTTGTCTTCTAAATTATTACAAATAATTTCAAAGTAGGAATATTGGTAATTGTAATTTAAAATCTAAAAAATAAGCATCAATATTCAGAGAGGTAATGGAATACTGTTTTTAGATCTGAACTTGAATTCATAATACTGATCTCATTTGTGAATGGAAAACAGACATTCAAACAACATATAACAAAAATAGTAATTACCTCATTTGACCTGTTTAGGCAACACACGTGCCCATAGTTTTGACTTTTGAAAGTGTAAAATTGACAGATAAAGATACTTGTCCAAGTCAAAAAAAGCTGTCTAGCTGCCAATAACTGGGTACTTGTTCAAGCCAACAGAGAGGTGCTTGAAGCAAAGATAGACGTGAAGTGTACTAAGTTGATGAAATACAAGAGTTGTCTTGAGAACACCAGTTCTTAGAATGAGCATGCAGAATTTTATTGGTTTGAAATTTTTCTCTTGGCTCTTATTTTTGATGATCTCCAGACATCAAATTATTAACACCTGAAGGACACTGGGCCCAGTTCTCCATACCAAGGCAACTGACTCACTTAAGGGGTCCTCCTATAACTTTGTCAAGCAACGGAACCCCCTAGGTTTTTGTTGATTTGCAATGAATTGTCAGTTTGAATGGCAGACTAACTGCCTGGAATGTTATGTTGTATCTTTACGCATATAGAGCGCCATTCGCTGTTACTTTTGATGTAGCTTCCCGTTATTTTAATTCTGGTTGTAAAATACTTCTTATTCTACTCCTCAAATCTTATAAACCTGCAACGTGTTCAACTTTTGTCAGTGCAGCTCATATATGTGTGTGTGAACAATAATATGAGTCTGTACTAGAATTTACCATCAACAATAATATCCAGTGGTATTCCACACAAGATGGTACTTAGTACGCCAAGTGACAATGCTCTTTACAAGCAGTAAAAGAAATTACTTATTTTGTAAACAAAAGTAATAAAAATATCATCAAAATTTACAGCTATTGAATCAACAATTTATCATTGAATGATGTCTCCTTTTTTCTCATCCCACAGAATGGCACCTGCAAGTCAAGCAGCTGGTCACCATGGCAACATCCATGCCCATCACCATGGCGCTGCCACCCAGGCACACCAACAGCAGACGGTGCACCAAGCACACGCACAGGCACAGGTATGTCATACTCTCCTTCCCGTCTTCATTTTGTGTTTGTTAGTATTTTTTCCAGGCTCAGATAGTGCCTTTTAAAGTTCCTGACTGACATTGTCCAAAATATTTGAGAAGTAAAGTAACTCATGCACTTCAAATATCACTATGTTTTGATATTTTTCCAAACAAAGTGAATTACATTGAAAATTTCATTTTACATGTGTGTATAGTATCTTTTGTATTGTAGTACTTTCAATACATTCTGTAAGCATGGGATCTTTAATTTTTTTTGTTGAAAATTCATTCGACAATTGTAATGCACATTTTACACAAGGTTTTGTATATGCCTTCATCAATGAGATTAAAATGTACTTCTGTCGATGAAAAAAAAATGATGTCAGCAGTTACAATGATTGTTCCTTTAAAACAACATATAAGATTTCTAGATTATTGTTTATGAATATTCATAGACTTTTTAAAAGATTTCATATAAGCCTTTCAATTCATTCTGGAAAACAAACCGACTACTGATGCATCAACCCTTTGTTTGTATTGGTGAGTAATTGTGTAGTGCGCCCTCTAGAGTTATAAATGTGTCTAATTTCCCATCTCTTTCAGGTCCATGCCGCCCAAGTGCAAGGCCAACAGCAGCAGTTTCAGAGGTTAAAGGTCGAGGATGCACTGTCCTACCTTGATCAGGTGAAGTTACAGTTCGGCAACCAACCACAAGTCTACAATGATTTCTTGGACATCATGAAAGAATTCAAGTCACAGAGGTTAGTTTTCTATCTCCATGGACCCTTTAACTCACTGGGTTTTCTAGATTCTTTGAGTCAATTAGGAAATTTCTACCAATCACTCTGAGTCAGATCAATTCCCACATTAGTCATGCACTGAAAAAACGTCATTAAGTCAATGAGAACATTTTAGTCAGAGACAACATTGCGACTTGAACATTCAACTGCTTGGTGTGAAAGTGTAAACTGAAAACCAAAACTAAGAACATATGTGCTCTTTAATTTTAAAACTGATTATAATGTAGAATGCTATGTGTCTCTCTCGTAGACAGCGATCTTTATTGGCTCAATTTAGAACCGGTGTTTTGCCTTTACGAATAGAAACTGGAAGATATAGGGGAGAAGCTGTTGACAATAGAATCTGTATTTTCTGTAATCAAAATGCTGTAGAAAATGAGACGCACTTTCTTTTCCATTGTAATCTATATGACGATTTGAGGGAAATGTATTTAAATTCAAATACTGATTATCAAACTTTGACATCAGATACTGAGAAATGTAAATTTTTGATGTCTAGAAACGTTAGGGGAATATCAGAGTTTATTGAACATGCATTTACAAGGAGAAAAGAGTGTTTATATGTGAATGTTTGAAAGCGTATTGTTTTCCGCTTACAATGCCCTCGTGACCTATATTTTGAATTGTCTTAAAAGTGACATATAAGCCCATTGGGCTGGGAGGTGTTAACCTTATGCTGAATTGTATTCTTTTTGAATCAATGATATCTCATGTCACTATAATAAACTTAACTAACTAACTATGTATGTAGGTAGGTAGATAAGGTTTTTGTATGCGTTTGTAAAGTTGGTATGTGTATATGTATGTATGTGTATTTGTATGTATGTTTCTGTCTATGTATGTATGTGTTTGTGTGTATACATATTCATGCACTTGTCTATTTATATTTGGTCGTCTTATATATGTATCTCTTCATATATATATCTTTGTATGTGTATGCATCACATTCTGCCTAACTCGTTAATGTTGTTTGTATTACCTATTCTAAATCCTAAATACACTTATTTTTTGTGAACATTGTTTCAATAATTTCTTTAATTATTTTTTCCTGATCTCATATATTTGCGTGGGATGTAATCAATGGATAATTAATGATATGGATAAATGGTTGTTTTATTCACAGTATTGACACGCCAGGCGTAATCAACAGAGTGTCCAACCTCTTCAAAGGTCACCCTGACCTAATCGTTGGGTTCAACACCTTCCTACCGCCGGGTTACAAGATAGAGGTGCAGGCTGGCGACTGTACCCAGGTCAACGTCAGCATTCCGGGCCAGGCCCAACCCAGCACCATCACTATGCATCCCACGCCACCGCCGGCCCAGCAACAGCAACAAGCACCAGCACAGCAGCAGTCGCAGCAGCAACAACAGCAGCAGTCGCAGCAACATCAGCCGTCGCAGGGGCCGCCCACACAACTGCAGTCCAGCAACGCTCATAAGGTAATTGTGTGAACATGTTTCATAGTGTGGTTGTGCTGATATTGCAAAGGATTCATTCAGCTCAGAAAATTACATTTTACACTGTCTTTATATTTGTATATGTATGCAAGCAGTTGTAAGTAATTTTGAATTCTTTGCGTTGGCAGTAAAAAATTTCTGTTTGTGAAAGTTCGTTTTAACAGAAGCAGTGTTTCATCTAGATGGGGAGGGGGGATTCCCCATCTGTTGACATGTTGGCACTCCCTAAGCAATTTGTCAAGGGGGAACCAGCCCCCTATGAAAAGGTGCCAGTCACACCTTAGAGACATAAGTAGAACACACAAAGTGGTGAAATCCCCCGAAATTTTCTGGTAAAGAGGGAAATATGAAACACCGAGACAGTGAGATTTATTAAATTGAATTGCATTTAACATGCTTTATTGGTTATAGCCAACTTGACATGACAGTGACCTATGAACTTTGCAAACCAGGGCTATTTTGTCTCTGTGTGACCTTAGTTTGTTACTTTCTGCCCTCACCCATCAAACCCTGTTTGGTTGTAAATCTATGTGCAATGTCAAAGGTCACCAAAAGTGAGAGTTCAAAGTTATTTTCTGTTTTGTCTGTTCTACCAAGGACTTACAGACGCTTGGGTTGATGTGCCAGATTGACCCCATGCAACACCAAAGTAGCCACCACAATGTGACCCCCGGCCATAGCAGCGCGGCTGATGCTGGGGGCGGCAGTGGTGGCGGCGCTGGCAGTGGACCAGCTCAGCCGTCGTCCGGACAGGGCTTCACTCAGTCGCCGTCTCAACCATCGCACCTGGTGCAGGCCATGGCGTCACCGCAACATGGCACCCAGCAAGCCGGCCAGCAAGTTAGCCAACCAGTGGAATTCAACCATGCTATCAACTATGTCAACAAAATCAAGGTAACCACTATAACCCACACATCCCTGTATCAGATTGTAGAAGCCCATTTTTCTTATCCTAAAGAAATGGGAAGGTGCCATTGTCTAAAATCAGGCCACTTTCTGTGAATTGAAACGCTTTTGGAATAACAGAGCTATTTGAAGGTGCCATTCTTTGTATACAAGAAACAATGGTTTGAAACTTCATTATACTTCATTCACTTCAAGCTGCAATATGAGTTCACACAAGCAGCAGACCAGATAAATATTGTGAATACATAAGTCTCAATCTCTGTACCCAAGGCACTCTCTGCCTCATGGTTGGAGATATTAACCCTTTGAGTGCCTAGTCAATTTTTTTCACCTTTATAAAATAAACCTAAGCATTTTTACAGATTTTTGCCGAAGTTTTGATAAAAGACTGTAACCTATGAAATTTGATGTCCATCTGGTCTAAAATTATCAAAGAAATTTCATGAAAATTACCATAAATTGGCAAATTGTTGCACTAAAATTTTGGTGGGACAAATTATAGCAGTGAATCAAAGGGTTAAGACATTTCAAGACAGGGTGCATAGGATTTGAGTAGATTGATAAAAACAACCAATGTATTTTTCTTTCTTGAAGAATCGTTTCCAAGGACAACCGGACATCTACAAAGCATTCTTGGAGATTCTTCACACGTACCAGAAGGAGCAGAGAAATGTGAAAGAGTCCGGTGGTACGTACCAACCGAGTCTGTCGGAAGCCGAGGTGTACGCACAAGTCGCCAAACTTTTCCAGAACCAGGAGGATCTGTTGCAGGAATTTGGACAGTTTCTGCCCGATGCAAACAGCGCCCAGCACGCTGCCAATTTTGTGAGTGCTTTCACTAAGGTAATACTTAACGTTTCTGAAGTTTACTCCCCAACATATCAGATTAGTTTAGTCAATTAATGATCAGAAATGAATTAGTACACTGGTTGGAATTGTAGCTGAGAAATCTTTCACAAGATATATGACGTACAAGAGAGTGCCTGGTCTCCTTCTAAGAATAGTGTTTAGAATTGACAAATGCGTGTAATATTTATCACCAACTGTGAAATTTTCCCATTATCACCAATCAGCTGTCAGGTTAGAAAAACTACCACCAATCACCAAGCAGATTACAAAAATAATTGCTCATCAGTATCCAGGCTACAGAGATAGTGACCAATCTGTAGCAAGTTTACAAATATAAATGCCTATCAATTGACAGGTTACAAAAAATATACAACCATCAGTAGCAAGTTTATAAAAAGAATCTCCAATCAGTGAGTAGTTAATATTTTACCCAGTTTTGAAATCTATTAAAAATGAAATTGCAGTTATTTGAATGTACTCGTCCCCAGTTGTCTGCGTAATCAGTGGGAAATGAATGAAATAAATGTCTTCTGTTTTACATCTCACTCTGTGTGAGCCACTGGCCATTATTTTACAGCAAAGACACAACAATCTAAACACTCAATAATTGCACATGTGACATTTCACGATACACCTGACGCAAGAAAATGACAAGCATTAGTTTCTATTGACTGACAGGATTTGAAGCAGCGCCCGTCCGGTGTACCAAACGATCACAGCGCTGCCGTGAAAAAGAGCAGCATGTCCAGCAAAAACAACAACAGAAGCTCCCACTTGAAGCGATCCAGTATGTCTGGCCAGTCCGGCGTTCCAAAGGTAAAAGCTGATCGTTCTATTTCACTTCTCTTGGGAGTGTTCTTTTGTGGAAGACCTGTTGTGAAGTTCCTCTTTCATGATCATCTGATCGTGGGGACGCAATGCCCCTGTAAGGACCGCCTCCACTACCCCAATTATAACCTCCATTCGTTACAGCCCTGTTGTCTTGAATACTATAGCTGGATCTATACACTATGAAATAGGGTTAATGTTTAACCCTTTAGAGCACTTAGGTCAATTTTTGTCACCTTTAGAAAATATACTTCAGTCAATTTTTTTCAGGTTTTTGCCAAAATTTTGATAAAAAACTGTAGCCAATGAAATGTGATGTTCATTTGGTTCAAAATTATAAAAAAAATTAGAAAATTCATAAAAATTGGCAAAATGTTGCACTAAAATTTTGGTGGGAAAAATTACAGCACTCAAATGGTTAAGAAGAATTAGTGATATTGTCGTAATGTTAGTCACCAGGACATTGTTCTAAAGTTCTCTATTATGACTATTAATATTTCAGAAGAAATCCAGATCTTTGAAAGACCCGTCACTGTCTGACTCCAGTAAACACGGCAGCCTCAGTGAATTTTCATTCTTTGATAAGGTGGGTAGATTGCATTCATGTTCAGCTGAATGGTGGATGAACTTTCCTCATTTTTGCTGGAGAGTTGTGACTCACTGTTATGTGTAGCTCAAACATTTTCACTTTCCTGACTTTTGTCTGATTTTCTAAATCTATGACATTCTCACTGAATTCACCCCTGAAAAAGCTGTAAATTTGAATGACATTTCTTTCATGAATTATCATGTGCCATGAAAGTTGACATCATTTGTCCAAAGAAGTTGTGTAACTTAAGTTCATGACAAAAATTAGGATGTTACTAATATTGACAGCTCTTACTGATAATATTTCTGACCTCTTGGAGTCTATTAGGGATTTTCTTGATGTGTTTTTGTGTCATTCCTATACCGGTATGCGTATAATGTCAAATTCTCTAGAATCAAAGAGAACAGTATTGTCACTTTGATATTCTCTGTGCCAAGAATCTGTTCATCCATCAGGGCCTGGGATACGGGTAACAAGACCAGTTGCTTGTCAATTTGGCTGTGAGGGCGCACTTTACCTGCATTCTCATTCTGTCATGTGTAGGTGAGGAAGGCCTTGAAAAGTCAAGAAGTGTACGAGAATTTCCTGCGATGCTTGCTCCTCTTCAATCAGGAAGTGGTGTCGAGGTCTGAGTTGGTTCTGCTAGTCACACCATTGTTAGGGTAGGTATTCAAACAACATTTCAGTCTTCATTGAATGTTTTTCAAATCACCACCATTGAATGTTTTTTCAACACCATCATTGACTGTTTTTCAAACACGACTGACCACACCTAGGTCACTATAAAAGTTTTGTACTCTACTTCCGTATTTATTAGAAATATTTTCTGAATACACACTGAAGTTCCAGTTCATCAACATATTTCTTGAAGCGGGGGAATACATGTACATTGGAAAACTGAGTGGTTTTGTGTCAGAAATCTCCTCACACAGATTATAAAGTATTGTAACATGAAAACGGAAGAGTCAGTCAGGGTTCACCTACTTGCCACATAATTTGGTGCAGCCGTATTGTTTTCATTTGTGTGGGCGGGACCCATAAACCAGATATAGGGGTGACAAAGGGTATGATGACATTCACCCCTCCATGTAAGATAAATTGAAAATGCATCATGCTCAGCGACTGTTTCGATCCCAAGTTTTGTGAGATATGTAAAGTCTGATGTTGTGTTTGCGTGTGTTTATTTTCTGAAACAGGAAGTTCCCAGAGTTATTTAAGTGGTTCAAAGAGTTCCTGGGTTACAAGGAATCTGACAGGATAGAAGCTGTGGCACCATCCAAGGAGAGAAGTAGCAGTGAGCTGGCAACTGAAATTGGTGAGTCAAATACATGCAGTGTCTTTATAGGCAGTGTTGTTGTGTTGGATTCTATAACATGCAGGGGACTGGCTGGGCCTCTAAGAATTTGGTCCCAGGACAAGAAAAGATTGTTGCTTTAGGGTGTCACTTTAGGACGCCAGATGAATCTCATCAGGACGTGAGGAGATCTGTCACTTGAGGGCGCTAAAAGAGTTGTCGCGTCAGAGCACAAGAAAATTTGCCGCTTGAGGGGGCTGAATGATTTGCATCAAAGTGCCAGAAGATTTTTGACCCTTGAGGGCGCTAAAAGAGTTGTTGCTTCAGAGCGCCAGAAGATAAGTCGCTTGACAGTCTCTTGAGTGACAGCTCCATCATTATGGAGCACTTGTTGCATTTATGCAAGACAAAAAGACTTTGCAACAAATAGTGGTCTCACATTTTTCTCGCCTTTTTTTCAGATTTTTCATCCTGTAAGCGTTACGGTGCCAGTTACAGGGCCTTGCCAAAGAGCTACAGCCAACCGAAAAGCAGTGGTAGGACTGCTCTCTGTAAGGAAGTACTCAATGATACCTGGGTTTCGTTCCCCTCCTGGTCGGAAGATTCGCAGTTTGTAACATCACGCAAGACACAGTATGAAGAACACGTTTACAGATGTGAAGATGAACGATATGAGGTTAGTATATATCCATTTCTCCACCTCTGTGCATTGTTGATTTGGCACAGTCCTTGGATTACCTAAGGGTTTGTAGGGTGATACCATTTAAATAAGGGTATGAATTATTCACAGAAATGTCCCGTTCTAAATTAACATGTCCATGCCAAATTTGTAATCCCAAAGAGCATGATTTGTTTAGGTTTGCTTTTACACTGTTATGTTTTCCAGACAGGATTTTTCCAATGTCAAAATATTTCACCAATTTGCAAATTTTTGTGAAAGCTGGAGGTTTGGAAACATGTTCTGGAAAATGCCATGTTACATGAGCCGTACGCTACTGAAAAGTCCTGGAAAAGTCCTTCAAAATGGAATTGAGTCCTCGAAAATCCTGGAAAATCGATCAGCTGCTCCCATGTTCAAAAACTCATGATATGATTGTCATGATATCGTGTAAACCATGTGTAAAATAATACATACTAGCTAGGATATATCAAAAAAATTATACTTGGAAAAGGTTTTTTTGACATCAAAAAGTCAAAATTGCTGAAAATCCTTGACTTTTTGGACCATGTATTGATGTGATTCTGAAAAAAACCGAAATTTTAGCTTGGCTTACAAAACTTGCATGTTTTGATTTCAGCTTGATATAGTTTTGGAAACGAACCTGGCAACCATCAAGGTACTTGAAGGCGTGCAGAAGAAGCTATCTCGCATGTCGTCCGAGGAGGCCACCAAATTCCGTCTGGATAACTGCGTGGGGGGTACGTCAGAGGTGATACACCGTAAAGCCATCCAGAGGATATACGGAGACAAAGCCCCTGATATCATTGAGGGGTTGAAAAAGAACCCAGCTGTAGCTGTGCCTTTAGTTCTCAGAAGGTAAGATTCACTCTGTGGCTTGCAGCGCCCTCGCAGAAACTGACATCCAATTGGGTTGCTGATCAGAGACGGCATTAAATAACATGAAGTAGAAAAAATGTCGGTCCTATGAAAGGAATGGCAGTTTGGTGGAATGTACAGGGTCATACAAACCTGGAAAGTCCTTGACATTGAATTGTAATGCCTTCTGGAAAATCCTGGAAAAGTCACTGTAAACGAAATTGAGTCCTGGATAGTCCTGGAATATTGACAGTCCCATTATTTTTAAAAATGAAGATCATTAGTTTTGAAACTGTAGAAACGATGTATATCTTTAATATATGAAGATGATATACTGTAAAACTAAAAGTGATATCTTGAAAATGGTATTTCAGGGTGTATAAAGGTCCTTGAAAATCGCTGCTTGCGTCACAGAGAATTTTTTTGCGTCATGGCGCGTCATATTGGCTTAGAGGGCACACTGCTGAAGATATATTTGACAATTGCCTTACACCAAATATGGCATCAAGACTGTGATGTGCCAAGCCGGAAAAGAGTTAACTCTTTGAGTGTCAAAGTCGATTGTTGTCGCCTAAATAAAATATACTCCAGTCAATTTTTTTTCTTCAGATTTTTGCCAAAAATTTTGATGCAAAACTGTAGCCAATAAAATTTTGTGTCTTTTTAGTCCCAAATTGTCAAATAGATTAAAGAAAATTTCATTAAAATTGATAAAATGTTACATTAAAATTTTGCCGGGAAAAAATTACAGCACTAAAAGGCTTAATTATTTGAAATTATTTTTGATTTCAGACTGAAAGCAAAGGAAGAGGAATGGAGAGAGGCACAGAGAGGGTTTAATAAAATCTGGCGAGATCAAAACGAGAAGTATTATCTGAAATCGCTGGACCACCAGGGAATTAATTTTAAACAGAGCGATACCAAAGCGTTGAGGTCTAAAAGTATTATCAATGAAATTGAAACCGTCTTTGATGAGGTGAGTGGCAGATAGAGATTTGTGTGTGTTTAAAGGGATCTGCATCTGGTGGAGGGAGGGTTGGTGAGAGGGAAAAAGAAGGGGGTTTATGTGTGTTTGAAAGGGATCATCACCTGGGGAATACAGAAAAAGGGAGGAGGAGAGAGGGGTAGGGGTTTGCGTGTATTTGAAAGAGATGAGAAACTGGTGTATACCGAAGAGGCTTTATTAATCTGCATTATATTTGAATGTTAGAGTCATTCTTATTGGACAGATTTACCCTTTGTATTGTGGTTATTTTCTTATTCACACACGAGATATCACGTACATTGTAGTTGTTTCCTGATTCGGACAGAGATGAGATGTGAAGTGTGTCTATATTCTGATTCAGACACAAGATATGTATATTGTGATTATTATCTGACTCAGACATGAGATATCATGTATATTGTGGTTATTTTCTGATTCAGAGACAAGAGGAGAACAATGGTGAATCCAGCGGGCCGCACTTAGTCTATACCTTCAATGATCAATCTATCGTCGAAGACGCTGCTGCACTTATCATCCACCACGTCAAACGACAAACAGGTAAATTTCATTTGTATTCTCAGTGCATTGCTAGAATAGCGTATTCATGTGAGACAATGCTCCGGATGAATTTACAGGGCTATATGTGATATTTTATTCTCAATTTGAGGGTAAAAACGAATTGTTTTTTAACACAAAAGTGAAACGAGCTGATGTATTCTGATAACTTCCTATCCCTGTTATTGTAGCTGATCCCTGCAATCACAAATGTCGACAGTTTTCCTTTTTAAAAATGTCTGTCTTGATTTGATTTGTAGCAATACACAAAGATGACAAACAGAAGATCAAACAGCTCTTGTTGCACTTTATGCCGGATTTCATGTTTGTACCAAGAGGTGAACTTTCTGACGAAGAAGACGAAGAAGGTAAGAATGAAAAAAATCACATTAATCCACTTCTTTCATTTAAAAAATGCATACCCACATTTCAACTCTTCTTTTTGGAATAATGACCTTACATTTTGTGGGGTTATTTGACCCTTTGAGTGCTGTAATTTTTTCCCGCCAAAATTATAGTGCAATATTTTTGCCAATTTTTATGAATTTTTTTTGTAACTTTTTTGATAATTTTGGACCAAATAGACATCGCATTCCATTGGCTACAGATTTTAAGCAAAATTTTGGGGAAAATCTGAAAATAATTGACTTAGGGTATAAATTTATCAAGACAACAAAAATTAATATTAACACGCAAAAGGTTAACAAAGTGTGTGAGCTGTGTGTATTTGGGAATACAGTACTCTGTAAATCTATCACCCTGAGATATTTACTTGGATTTCTCAGTGATGTTTGTAGAGTTTCCCACTGTACATTACAGGAAAACAGAAATGTTACAAGAGTTCCAAACATACCCAAGCATCATCAAAAACACTTTATTTCAAACAAGAAAAAAGCGATGCTAGGTGCTTTGTCAGCCTAAGATATGTTGATGCTCTTATTGTGATATCAAAATGATTGGCAGTGAACTTGTAAAAATGATACAACATGTTGTTGACCATCAAGGCAATTCCGAGATTGAAAGTATTTTCTGGATAGCAGTTACTTTGGACAGTTAACTGTGAAATATTTTCTATTGCCATAAACAGTAAGCATAGACAGTACTCCCGACATCAGCATTGCGATTCTTTGTTTCATTTCCTCTTGGTTTCGTAACCTCTGAACTCACAACGAGAATGATTTCCGAGACTGAATGACCGTGTGTCTGGATAAGATAGAACAATGATCTATTACTGTAGAATTTGACAAGTGAATCTCATCATAGTACAAGTATGGAATGGTTTGTCATGTGACCATAAAACAGAGATGAGCCGCATGCAAAGTTTTAAATAATAATCCAAGATGATGTCAGGCTCCCATTACTATGCATGACTATAAATATGCATGTCGCTCATGAATATATGCATGAAACTCATGAATATGCATGACTCATGAATTTTCAGAAATGGAAGTGGACAACTCACAAGGGAACTCTAGCAAGAAACCATCAAAGCTTAGGAATACATTGGTGAATGGTATTGCAGAGGAATCAGATAATAATCAAACGGTAAGTGTTTATTTTCATGTCTGTAAACACTACTTATAGTTTTGTTACTTGTAACATTAAAGCTCCATAAGCTGTATCTTTTGGCTATTTTTTCAGAACTTTTGTTTTGTGGTTTCCGTAAACTTTCTGTATTGAATCCCTAAACTGTAATTTAATGCCAAGTATTTAGCATATCAACACAACCTATATATGAGTATAATCTCCGTTGTAATTGTTGAAAATTGTATTCAAGTCCGGACTAGAATTCATTTGTGAACAGTAAACAATGATCACTACAAACATACAAGCTATGTTGACAAAAAGAATACTCGAAATTTCAGCATGACAAACGGATTACAGTCAGACACAGTAGTTTATATACAGAAGCAGAATGCTGAAAAACTTGCCACAAGTTACAGCTTATGTACCTTGAAGTACCTATGAAGAGCAAATTGAGTTCAGAGTTCTTCACAGGTGTGTGTGCACATCCACTGTCACCGAGTAACTTAATAATTTAACTGTTTACTTTTTTCTTGCAGGACGATGTATATAATTTATTCTATGTCAACAATCACTGGTATCTGTTTATTCGTCTTCATCAAATCCTGTGTGAGAGACTGAGTAAGATGTACCATCAAGCTATCAAGATTGCCCAGCAAGAAGGACCTGCCAACAAATCTAACAAAGAGAGTACAGCTGTGGCGCTTAGACTTAGGCCTCCGAGTAAGTACATACCCCCTCCCCCTCTACCACCTCCCCCCTCCTCTGTTAAGCTTCTCCTTCAGTGGATCGCAGACAGACATCTTAGTCAGTAAACTCAGCCCAGATAGACCCCTTAATAATTTAACCCCTTTCTCAGCTAGACCTCATGGCAAATTCACCCATAAAGATAAGCAACCAAGCTGAGAACACT
>LD351871.1:36625-54803 GCA_001465055.1 Ptychodera flava | reverse complement strand
TGTAAATAATAAATAATGATCACTACACACATACAAGCTGTGTTGACAAAAATAATTCTCGGAATTTCAGCATGACAAATGGATGAGGATCAGACAGGGTAGTTGATATACAGCAGCAGAATATTGAAAAACTTGCCACAAGTTACAGCTTATGTCCCGTGAAGTACCTTTGCAGAGCAATTAGGTCCAGAGCTCTTCACCAAGTACCTAATTAATAATTGAACTGTTCACTTGTTCTTGCAGGACGATGTATATAATTTATTCTATGTCAACAATCACTGGTATCTGTTTATTCGTCTTCATCAAATCCTGTGTGAGAGACTGAGTAAGATGTACCATCAAGCTATCAAGATTGCCCAGCAAGAAGGACCTTCCAACAAATCTAACAAAGAGAGTACAGCTGTGGCGCTCAGGCTTAGGCCTCCGAGTAAGTACATACCCCTCCCCCTCCACCACCTCCCCCCTCCTCTGTTAAGCTCCTCCTTCAGTGAATCGCAAACAGACATCTTAGTCAGTACACACAGCCGAGATAGACCCCTTAATAATTTTTTTCCTTCCTCAGGTAGACCTCGTGGCAAATTCACCCATAAAGATAAGCAGCCAAGTTTAGAGCACCTCCACCCTCCCCTCGTGTATCTATTCAGATAGGCCAGTGAGTGAGTACACCCTCCCCTGAAGATAGGCCTGATAGTAAACCCTCTATTGTCAAGAAGAGGGCCTCTGAGTGTATATACATCACCATAAAATCCATGTAATCTTCCAACTGATTACATACCCTTCCAAGTACAGATACTGATCCAGAAAGGTTGCAAAGGAAGTGCACCCCCCATATAGCCAGTCAGCCACCCCTCTTTGATGCTGCTGTGGTTGGAGCCGTATTGTTTTTCAGTGGTATGGATCAAACCAATTTGCTGAAAATGGGAGAGGAAAGTCCTTCATCACAGCACACATTCTTTTCATGTATCTAAATAGTCTTTGAAAATTATTCTGAAAATGCTGACATGGTAATTTTGTTTGACTTGCAGGTGAACTTGAACCCCGAGACTACTACCCGGCGTTTTTAGAACTAGTGAGGAATTTACTGGATGGCAATGTGGAGAGTACGCAGTATGAAGACCAGATGAGGGAGATGTACGGCATCTATGCATACATCTCATTTACCATGGATAAAGTTGTCCAAAGCATCGTCAGACAGGTCAGTGTCTCCTTTTATTGCCAGAATTTTCTTTGATAGATCTTCAGTGCAGTACCAGGATGTGTTGCCATAGTTACACGGAAAAGGAAGTGTTTTTGGACTATAGTGAGATACTCTGGTGAAATATTCTTGCATTGTGATCAAGTCAATAATTGTCTCTTGCTTTTAAAAAAAACACCCTCTTTTTGCAGTTTTTATCGCCTGAATTTTCTTCCATAAATCTTCAGTGAAGTACAAAATGAATTGCATATTTTCAATATAAAGGCAGTGTTTTTGGACTAGAGTGAGAGATAGATACTGGTGAAATATTCTTGTATTTTGATAGGGTCATTGTCTCTTTTGGAAAAAGCACCCTCTTTTTGCAGTTTTTATGGCCAGAATTATTCTTCTGTAAATCTTCAGTGAAGTACCGGAATGAGTTGCATTATTTTAATGGACAGGGATCGTTATTACAGAGTTACTCCAGTAAAGTATTCTTGTACTGTGGATGTGGTCAATCATTGTCTCTCTCAGTATTGAAAAAAGCGCCCTCGTTTGACAAATCAAGGAATGAGGGCGCTGTTCAAGTGAAGCATTTACTGTATCTACACGTGTGTTTGAATAATGAGGACTTGTACAAGCAAGATATGATGGACTGGTTTTGTTAAATGAAATCATGTTCTTTCATTTTCCAGCTGCAACACATTGTGACTGAAGACGTCAACATCAACTTGACCGATCTGTATCTGCAAGAGAAGAAGACAGGCGGTGCGGGGGGCAGCCTGGGAAGCCAGCCGGCCAGAGCCAGTGTGGAGGGAGCATACCAACGGAAGGCTGAACAACAATTAGCTGATGAGCAGAACGTCTTCAAAATCTGCTATGTGAGTATTGACAGCACGAACTCCCTGATTCCACCTCAGTTGATTACCCATTGCCATTTCAGCTCAAAAATCTTTAGTTGGCAATATTGTAACTATTGATGTCTTCATCAACAACGGTAATTCTGGTGTGTTACTAGACCTTTAATCCTGAAAGGTGCTGATCAGAATTCAAAGTTATTGTCATCCTGTAAACTCCTTGGTGTATGTTAGTCATTCTGATGTTTTTGGCTGTGGTTATCATTTCCTTCTGAACTGAAAAATTCAAAGTTTTTTTGGCCAGCATGTAGCTACAATATTCAGCCTTAGTCCTGCTGTGATATTTTTCATAAATTGTATTTCTTTTCACTTGATGGCTGTGCTTTGGGTAACTTTTTGGTGTCTTCTTGTCTTTTTATTTCTGTATTCTTGAACATTGAGTGTCTGTGCATAGTCCCTTGGATTGAGAGAGTCTTTGTCAGGCATCAGATTGTCTTGCCAGGAAATTTACTTACCAGATTGCAATTTCAATGGAAAACAAAAGGCTATGACACCTCCATAATTCTCTTACAGACTAGAACAAATTTGATCCTGGGGATCGAGTCCCTGGCTTTCAAACCCCCAAATCCCTGTAAACAGGTCCCCAATACAATGGGTTTAGGCCAAACCCTTGTGGTGAAAGGGTGATGTTCTAAAATTACTTAGGGTAGCTTAAACTTGAAAAAAGTTACACAGAAATATAATACTGCATAGTAGTGTGTTCCCCGTCGACATAGACTTTTGGTTTGTTCCTGTTGTTTTGAATAGGGTGGTTTGACCTACTTACAGGGAAATGGGGTGAAAAGGATGATATGGAATGGTTATGTAATGAGCCAGTTGTTTGTTGTTTTTGCAGTACAAGGATGGAAACAAGCTAACACTGGAACTACTTGACACTGAGGAAGATCACAGCGACGATCCAGTGGAGGTGGAAAAGTGGTCGGACTACGTGGAGAGATTCGTCGGCAACGAGAACACTACGCCAGAACTCCGCGAAGCTCTGTCTCGGAAACCAGTATTCTTACCCAGGTGAGATCATCCTCGAATTGAAATAATTGACATTGAGTGTTATATGCCTTTGCTTTTGCTTAACGAGTTAATCTGATTTCCAATAGAATTGATGGGATTTCACAGGATCTTAAGTGTTACTAGAGAAGTGTTATACATATACATACAGTTTATAAGGGTCGTGGATTCTCCTTGCTGTTGCTTATTGCAAATGAGAGTATAGTTTTACCAGAGATGGCCATGGGCGACACAAAAATAATATCAGTGTAACTATAAACCAATAAAGTGTAGAGAAATTGTGCTTGGTTGAGTAATGAGGATGATGCGACAATGCGAAGCAAGAAAAGAGAAAATGTACAGTATTGTAACTTTAAAAATGAGTTCTAGGTGCAATGTTTACTTTCAAGTTTCACCACACATGAAAATTTAGCCTTAAAACCAACTCTACTTCTCATGTAATGTATTTTTTTACCTTTTGAATGTCAAAGTCAATTTTTGTGACCTTCATAAAATGTACCCTGGGCAATTCCTTTCAAATTTTTGCCAAAATTTTGATGAAAAACTGTAGCCATTGAAAAGTTATATCCATTTAGGCCACAAATATCGAAAGAAAGACAAAAAAATTACATAAAAATTGTAAAATGTTGCACTTAAATTCGGTGGGAAAAATAACATCAATTACGACAAGTAGTGTAGGGTTCAACAGTATGTCTGTGTTGTTGATACGAATGGGCGCCCTCTAGAGTCTTAAGTTAAACTCTGGTTGCCTCCTCAGGAATGTGAGACGTGGTCGTCAACAGAGGGCAGGCAGTGACACAGACTCCGCCAGTGAAGACACTGAGAAGGAGAAAAAGGACAAGACGGAGAAAGGAGACGGGAAAGACGAAAAAGGCAACGATGAAAAGGAGAAAGTGAGTGAAGACATGGCTGGGGTGGAGATGGCTAGCAATATGGAGTGTAAATTCAATCTGAATTCTTACAAGATGGTTTATGTGGTGAACTCGGAAGATTACATGTACAGGAGGTCTGCTATGAAGAAAGCCAGAGAGGTAGGTGCAGATCTGTGTCTATGTTTGTTTAGGGTGTGTGTGTGTCTGTTTCTGTCTGGTTGTCTGTTTCTGTCTGTGTCCATGACATGTTGCTGTCGTATTCTTTCAGACAGTCTTTCTCTCTCTCTCTCTCTCTCTCTCTCTCTCTCTCTCTCTCTCTCGCTATACAGACCGTGGCATACATTAACGTAGTACGCACCATGAAAGACTGAAACTTTAGCTCACACTTTCATCAACAAACCTTTCAACCATCTTTCAAAATAAAGAATAAAAACTGGGGGGGGGTCACTTCTCAAATTTAGTGTTATGGAAGCAAATATTTACTGAGATTTGACTTTCAAAATAACTGCAATTCCTGTGCCAAGTAAATGGGAAAAATGAAATTTGTTTTATATGTACAAAAATTGGATGGTGAAAACTTAAACTCATAGAGCTTCAAAATGAACCCACACAAGTTGTAGATCAGAGCAGTATTGTTAAAATTTTAGACTCACGAGACTGAGGCATATTTCTACCTTAACCCTTTCACCACCATGGTTTGTCCCAAATCCATTGTTTTCTATGGTAAAGTTGGCCCTGTATACAGGGAACTGGGGGTGAAAGGGTTAAGAATGTTTAATTTTATGTCTTTTAAAATTGCTATAGACACAGTGTACTGTGACATTTTGTGCATTTGGTTGTATGCGTTAAAGAGCGAGTACTTGAAAATCTTAATGTGTTTTTCAAAATCTAAACACAGTTAACTCATTGCCAGTGTCAGCTATGATAACATTTTCAATCTATGGTCGTTTTTCAGTCACATCCGATGATATCGGCAAAGCTCCATCAGCGTTTCCGCCGATGGCTGAGTGGGTGGGAGGAACGCAATATCACGGAAGAGCAGCAGACCGGCTGTAAGGACTGGTTGCTAGGCAACTACGAGGACATCAAAGCTTGCCAAACTCAGGAAACGCATGTGAAAACGGACAGTCTGGACTATTGCAAATACGTTGTGGTTTACGCCAAGGAGGAAACGCCGGTACCAACCTCGTCGTCGTCATCATCGTAACAGAGATCCATCAGTGTGTTTTGTGAGAGACTCATACAGTGAGACTAAGTGTTCTTGAATGACACCTCCAAATTAACCTGTTCACCCCCATGTTCCTGTGGACAGGTCGATGCTCACCTTTGACATCAATAGGTGTGGGCCAAACCATGGTGGTGAAAGGGTTAATGGACTGATGACAGGGAGGTAGTATGAAGTATGTTAGGTTGAAATAGAAAACATCAACAATTTTCATGGTTTTTCTTGACTTCAGAATGCAATATGGAGCCAAAACCAAAAAATTTTATCATGTCATTCAAGAAGGGTGTGGGAATGGTATCGTAATGTTACACAAAGTAACCTTGTGATCAGGGCCACCATTTTATGCAAATCAGTAGCACTGTTGGCATGGATACAAGTTGTGACATCATTCTGCATTGACCAATGATTGATCTCCCTGAAGAAGGCAGCTTTAAGTACAATGGAATATAATTTTCTCTCACATCAATTTTGGCTTCCTTTGCAAAATAATTGTGTAACAAAAATGAAATCTTTTTGAAATTTTGACAAGAAAACCATGAAAGGAAGTTGATGTTTTCTTTTTAAACTGTACATAACACTAGTCAGACGTCATTGAACGATGAATTTATAATGTGAAATCTGTGAATAGAGCTGTAAATTACAATCAAGTCATCCCCTCCAAAACATCAGATTGACAAAACCTTCCACAGAAGACAATAGGTTGACTTCATTATGCAAGAACTCAGAGGGGGGTGAGAGAGATGACGACGACAATTTGAATTGATGTCCAGTTTGAAATGGGGGAAGTAATTTGTGTCATGAAAGATGTGATATATTTTTTGATATTTGGTGACCTTTTTTCAGACGGTCACCTGCAGGGTTCGTCACTGCCATAACTTGGGATTACATGAACACTCTGCCTATTCAGACCAATTTTTGTTTTTCGTCGCAAGCTGAGTTTTTTTCGTGAACACCTTGGGTTTTTTTTAAAAGTCCAGCAGAAACTATAACTCAGACAGGTTGTCCAAGAGTTTGCCAACTTTTAATCCCACTCACCCCTCCGTTTCAATGGACTACCCTCACAGCTGGGACCGTTCCACTACCACGTTAGGGGTGAGAGGCTTCCAAGCCACAGGTTGTACATACTTTCATATATATAAATATAGACAACATAGCGATTTCTGTAAAAGATATAACATTTGCAGTTTTGTTTGTACCAGTCCTTGACAGGCATAATCTGAACACATTGTAAAATTTAGACTGAAGTGCGCCCTCATGGGCCACACGTAGAAAGTATCTGTACAGAGTGATAAGCAATAATTTTTCCCACAAAGTTCAGAAAAACGTTTCTTTTTATTTTTCATTTTTTTTAGATTTGAGAATGCAACTAGATGCATTGTCAGTTTTTTGCTGTTTGTTTGTTTGTACATAGCAGAGTGCGGTCACTCCACATGACATCCTTCCAATTTCCTTGTGCTAAGGTGTACCAAAATCAAGTTTTCAAAAAATTTAAAAATTTTGCAAGACCAAACTGCATTGGTGACAGGGCTGGTAGGAATTCTCTGTGCAATTATCATGGATTTTTAAAAGGCCCAGTGACTCAAACAGAGAAATCTTTTCAAAAGTTCACCGGCGTTTGTGTACGACACATCCTGAGAAATGAACTATTTTCAACCCTTTTAAAAAATTTATCAACAAAAAAGGGGGAATTTAAATCTGGCAAGCCACCATCTTGTTGAGGAAAAAACCGTCATGCGTCCTTTTTTTGTGTCAAACTCATAACTCACAGATTCACTGTACATTTTGCTCTTCTTTGAGTTTTAAAATCTGCGATTGGGAAATGAACTGGGCTTGTTAATTACAGACAACTTATAATTCCACTTGAGTCAAGACTATACAAACTAAAAAACTGTCCTGGTTGTCTGTGTGCAGTACTGACAAGTCTAAATTTTCTTATTGTTCGAAGAATTATATATATATATATAAACATCAAACCAAACAGAGCAGCCATTTTATACAACTATGCCACAAAATTTTTTGAATTTAAACGAGAAAGAAATGCATTGTATAAAGATGAAAAATTTGACAACTTTTGTAACATATTCCACAAAAAATCAAGCCAAATATTTTTACAGAATAAAAGCGAGTCTGTTTTATTTGTTGAAAAAAAAAAATTATAAAATTTCGAGTTCAAAAATGGCTGTTCTCATTTGTAGATCTTCCAGTGTGGTAGTCTGTTGAGTGTTTCCTCCAATGTGTTCCTTGGAGAGCACTGTCTATGTTTGTATACATATACCTACTGTGGCTCTTGGAGTATCTGACTTCGTAATATAATAAAGCTCTCCATTTTTTTTTCAATGAACGGATAATTTCGTCTCTGTGTGGTTTTACGAGAGGGTGAACTTGATGTATGTGAAATGCTATACTGGTAAATGCTTTTAAACATTTCTGACTTGTATGTCATATAAAGGACATGATATGACGACAAGCTTCGTTCATCTGATAAATGCCTTCTGCACACACCTAGATGGAATCTGACTACCTATGGTCGCCGCTCCTTCTCTGTAGCAGCTCCTGTCCTTTGGAACTCTTTGCCCCTGGACATAAAAACCTCTCCTAATGTCAACATTTTCAAAAGACGCTTAAAAACTTGCATCTTCCAGAGGGCATTTTCATTGTAACTCTAAGCGCCACTGAGCATTGTTTAACTTTGGATATTAGGCGCTATACAAATTTTCTAGATAGATAGATAGAAGCTGAATGAGCCAATCAACAGTCTCATCAGTAATGTGACAGAAAGGATTATTTCTGAGTGAAAAGAAACCCCTGAAAGCACAGACATAGTTGTGTTACTGTGTGTCCTTGGACTTGCTAAGAATTACCCTATCAGCATGAAATATACTTTGCATATATCATTCCCGTAAATTAAGCCATAGATTTATATTCTGTCAAAGACTGAGCTTTTGTGGAATTCTCTGAAATATTACTGTCCAAGGTTTCAAAGATAAAAGCAAAGACACATACAGCAATTTTTAAGATGAATTCCCAGTCCCAGTTGAGAGCAATTATACACTTCTAATGGCTGGACATGTGTCTTGCAAATGTTGAAGTAACAATCTAGTGTCTGGCAATTTCAAAAACCAAAGGCACCAAGCTCAAAATGGTCACAGATGGCTGATAATCATCTTTACGATTGCTGGCTGTCATAGAGGGCGCTCTAACTGTAAATCATCTTGAGTGCCCAGGGGTGCGTTCGATTATCTTCCTTGAGGCGGCCCGCGGCGACCCAGTTTCTGTTCGATTATCGTGTGACGTCATTGTCAGGGTACCTTGGGGTAGATTTCACTGCCCCTGCTCGTCAAGTTGGGAAAGTGCGGGGCATTGCATGACAAATATGGCGGACGACAAACAGACAACACTAGTGCTCATGGAGAAAAATCACCCTATTGGTTGGTACAGGTAATCAAAACAGTTGATGTGACATGGTGGAGTTGTTGAAAATAAACATGCAAAAAAATAGCAAATCTGTGGCAAAATATTTGATTTCCGGGTGTATTGTTGTTGTCGTCTGACATTTTGTTCCCCGTTCAATTTTCCCACTTCCCCAGGGAGCCCCATCATAACATCATGACATCACTTAGGGCTCCCCGAAGGATCAAAATCGAATGCAGCCCTGGGTTCTCCATAAGGGAGTTTGAGGAGTTGGTCACCCTTCAATTTATGGAACATTGTATTTATACATTCATAAAAATACAAAAAGAATGCATTTTCACTAACAAAGGAAATACAAGTTACCAGCGTTCTCCACGGCTTAGAAAAACGGGGACAGTTTATATATATAATCTGCACATTTTATTGTTGTCAGGGTATCCTGACCCTAGACAGCCCCAAATGATAAATGATGGTGAGAAATGTTTGAGGGGTAGCTATCCTGAAACTGTTCAATGAGAAAATGAAATCTTGGGGGTTTTTTTATCGCTCAGAAGTTATAGTGCAGATGTCATTACTAGCTTGTAAATGAAATTTTAGCTTAGCTTCACTTCATCATCAATGAAAGTTGGATGTTCAGTTGGAACTCAAGAATAACTGAAACTCACAAGTTGATGGTTTTATAAAACTCTGGGTCAATTGAAATCATGCATTTTAACCCTTTGAGCGCTAAAGCCTATTTTTGTTCCCCTTTATAAAATAAAACCCCAGTCAATTTTTCTCAGATTTTTGCCAAAATTTTGAGAAAAAAACAGTAGCCAATGAAATGTGATGTCCATTTGGTCCAAAATTATCAAAAAAATTACAGAAAAATTCATAAAAATTGGCAGGAGAAAATTCCAGCTCTCAAAGGGTCAAGACTGAGTTATACTAGGCCCGTAAGCCTACAGGATATAGTTTGAACTATACAATTAGAGGCCCACTTGTTTTCATAGGGAAACAAAAGTTGAAGTGCATTACTAAAACAGGTTGTAAGGAGTAAGACCAAGATGACCACAAAATGACAATGAAGTCACTTTTTTATTACCCACATCAGTAGAAAAGAGTTTCCCTGCATACCACAAATAAAAGTGATAATGTTTAAGCCAAGCTCAAAGAAACTATATTTAAAGTTTTCCACATATAAAAATTTAATTAAAGTACAGAATAAAAAAAAAGTTAAAGCTAAACTTTCAAGTCATGAAGATACAACTTCTCGAAAATGTGTCTTGTTTGAAATGACTTCATACATGATTATTACAATGATGTCTCAAGTGTATGACTTTCTGTATTTCAATACTGTATGTAATTCATCTAAAGTTACATGACAGTAGCTGAAACCCTTTGATGAATTTTCCAATTTTCATGTTCTAGCTGTAAAAAAAAAAGCAGTTTCTTGTTCAACTCTGGAAAATCATGTCAAAATGTCTAGTTTTCATCTTGAAATCACTTCTCATCGTGGCTAAGAAAACAAAAATATGAAATTTGGTTCAAATTATTGAAGATTTTCAGACACCACACAACAATCAGTATAATCCTGCCTCTAGCTGTACAGATTGTGCAGTGTAGAGTGAATTCAAATCTGATGTTGACAATCATTAAATTACCCAACCTTAGCATACCTGTGTGTAAAAGAGTACAACAAAGCCAATTGTCTGCAGTAATACAAATACTACATTTCCTGTCCTGTCATCATTTGAATTATCCACAGTCCAAAAGTCATTTGGACTACCTCCAGTCCCAAAGTCATGTGGTGTAGATGAAAGTTTTCAAACAACAGAAAATATACATTGTCAAAAGAAAGTGACTTTACAATTTCAGTTAGCCATATGATTATTTGACTACTATCCTTTTTGCCCTCTAATGAAAATGGTTTGATCCAAATCTATTGTTTCAAATGGTGATTGTGGACCCATGCACATAAAAACAGCAATGAAAGGGTAAACATTTCTCAGTTGACACGGCTCCCGACTTAGAGACTTTAAATCAAAGCAGTGTTTGCCCCTTACACATCATCAAATCTCTTCTTTCATGATTTGTAACTCATGTAACATGTCATGTATAATATGAGCATTTTAGGATACTTTTAGTATATTTCAGGACACTGACCTTAGGGCACTTTACAAACTTTGTCAAACCTAAGGCACAGCATCAAACTGGGATTTCACTGTATGGATTCTGCTTCTAAGAGTAGGGCGCCCTCATGAGTCAGAATGACCATGTGTAGGTACCGTTGGGTACACCTCTCTCTTCACAAACCTTCTTTGTGACCCCATTATTTGCACTTATGAAGTTATGCCCCTGAACTATAAACTGGCAGGGAGGTGGGGGTGGGGTTATAAAGGGGTTTACATTGATAATATAATAAGTCAATGATAAATGTGAATGCTAAATGTACAAAAGAAATAAAATGACGAAAGAGTTTTCCAGGACAGTAAAAAATGAAAACAGAAAGAACAACTTATTTGCAATTATATTATAACTTTGTCAATACCAGTGAATTTTGTGACATCATCCCCTAGATTATTACTGATAATGTATCCAATTATCCAGCATTGTGACCCAAGATGTTTTCTACATCTACAAATTCACTGGCATTGCCAAAACTATAAAATAATAGCAATAATGTACCCTCTCCAGGCCCCATAATGGACTCAACTAAACTTTGCACTCCATAATGTACTCGGTTTTGCCTCATACATCGCAAAGTTCACTTTATACCTGAAGGGGGTACATTATTACTTAAATATTACGATAAACAATCATCAGCACGTATGCAGACCTTTTTCTTTTTCACAAAACAAAAAATGTTTGTTTCTTTTGCCGCAATCATAGTTCTGTTTTGACCTTATTTTCCTCATTTTTAGACGTATCATTTTCAGAAACTTTCTTTTCAGATTTCTTCTTGTCCTTGTCTTTTTTATCTTTCTTCTTAGTTTTTTTACTTTTGTCTGTTTTATCTTTTTCTTCTTCCTTGTCGGAATCAACTCCTTGCGCTTTCAGACGTGCAATCTGAGCGGCGCCGGGAAAGTTTTGATTTTCAAAGGAGACTTCCTCGCAGCGTTCCTGTTCCACTAGGAAGTTTTTTATTTCAAACGCTTTGCTTCCGTCCGTCAGCACTAGGATGATCCTGTCGTCGGCGATGACGTACCTGAAACACGAGGGACACAAATTCATCAAAGTTGGATGTCTCAACAGAAGCAGGGTTGATGACACTTCAACTTATGTAGGGAATTTTTCAAAAATATATCGATTTGGCATCGAAGCAGGTCAACTTTGTAGGGGTGCCTGCTTGAGCAAATTAGAATATGCATTGCTCATATGTCATGTCAGACTGAAAGATCCGTCACTTGAGGGCGCTCTCTACATTCCCCAATATGAGGGAGTTTAGAGAGAATCATCTAGCGACGGATCTTTCAGTCTAGTGTCATGTAAGATGTAAAGAGCTAAAGTTACCACAAAGGGAACGTCTCAGATTGTGACATTAGTTCGAGAAAAGAAATCCCTTCTTTTGGATCAAAAATCCCTCCCCCTAGATGAAAGCTCAAAAGTGTGAAACGTTGATGTCTGATATATGTGGTGTTTTTCCAACGCTTTCGCTGAGAAGTATGTGCTTCAGGAAGACTGTAATATTCAGGGCTATTTTGTTGACAAACATCCGCATGTGTGGTTAAATCAGGCACACATTTAGAAAATTTACAAAGTGACACTTTTTATCTTTTCTAAAGTTTATAAATTTGATGAATGAAATGATTAGGATACAATGTTAGTGTTGGTAAATTGTGTTTGGGAGTAAACACAATAGCATGACATGAACGAGTTGGAAACAACGTACTGTAAAATTTGTTGGTAGGAGTGCACAGTGTGCAGTTTTTGTTTATTTTTACATACATTGTAAAGAGAACCTATGGTCTCAAAATCAAAGTGCCAAAGTAAAGTTCACTAGCTGAATGGAGGTCAAACTGCCTCCCCCGTAAAGGAATGAATTTTGCGTTTTGAACTCATGCCACACAACTGAGACAGTCCCTAAGTGCTGCAAAATATGCACACTCAAGCATTAATGTTGCTTATTGCCCTCTGCTGTGCAGGCGATAAACAGTATTAAAGCCCTCGTCCATACTAGAATTTTTGTGGTATCTTCAATTTACGTTGAGTCTTTCCATTGAGTTTTGTTAATGGTATGCAAATCACAGGGCTAGTAACTCTAGCTGTATTTACATTATTATCATTTTTAGTACTATAGACTATAGTCTATAGAAGCTATTGGGATGGGTATCCGTCCGGCGTCCGGCGTCAGTCTGTATGTATGTATGTATGTATGTATGTATGTATGTATGTATGTCCGTTTGTGAGGCGTCCGTCCACTCAAATATCTTGAGAACCGCAGTACTTACTGATTTGAATTTGTTGTGTAGATGAAAAATATGATTTTGAGAAAGTTTTTTTTAATTTTTTGATATTGTTGAAAATAGGCAAATCAATGCCAAAAAAGGTGTTTTTGGTAAAAAATCTTCTTCATAACCGCTGGTCAGACAGCTTTGTTATTTAGTATACAGGTCCCTAGGGATAACCCAACTTAGATTTGTTCAAATTGTGATGAAATATGCAAATGTGTATTTTTAGGGAATTTTTTTGTCATTTTTGGTCAAAATTTGACTTACATTGTATGTAATTCTTGTACTGTATAAACCCTATCAATTCACCCAGAAAAAAATAATTAATATGATTTTAAATAATTGAATTAATTGAGGAAATCATCAAAGCCAAAATAATTTTAGTGTAGAATTATCAGAAAGATCAACTTTTCTAGACAGTTCATAGTGAAATGTTTACCATCTTGGAGGATTAAAACATGTAAAGGCAACTTTCCTGAATCCCAACTTTGACATATTCTGAACCGTCATTTATTGTGCCCTGTATGTTATCTAAAAGAAATTGCTCAAAATAGTCAATAGAGATAGAGATAGAGAAAGTTCTAATTTCCATTTATGGTTGACTTGGTAAGGATAAAATAAAATTACTTTTTGAGGAAAAAAATAGAGTGGTCAATTAAAAGAGTGGTCAAAGTGATAGGGTTTTTATGGTAAAGCTGGGCTGTAAGATTCCTCATGTGCTACTTATAGCAATTATGCAATCTGTGTAAACAGTGCAATGAAAGTTACATGATTCCTTATAATGCTTTTGATGACCTTGAACTTCTTAAGTTTCAAACATTTGTCTCTTCAGTGTGCTTTCTCTGAGTATGTACAGTCTCAACTTATTCAACAGAACTCACTTACAATGTTAATCAAAGATATCCACCTTCTTCATCAATACATGTGTCACAAAAGGTTATTCTCTACATAACACAGCACAGCTCTGTCAACTGTTGAGTTGCTTGTTTTTTCAAAACCGCTGGTCAGACAGCTTTAATATTTGGTTTACAAGTCCCTAGGATGACCTAAGTGAGATAATTTCATACAGTCAGGAAATACTTAATTTTGTATCCATGTCTATAGTAGCTTCAGGGACTTTGGCCCTATGTTTTATTGTCCTAACCAAAGGTCCAAGCAGATCATTGAAAAACAATGAATTAGATTATACCATCGTAATTACTTGATCTCTGTAGACTTGCACACATTTTATTGCACAGGGAAAGCAATTGTTGGTGTAAATAATTAAATAATAACACACGCTAGCACGGGCAAGATCACAATTTGTTGCCCGCCCAAGGGATGGTGCTCATGACGGTAATATTGATGATGCCCGAGCCGAAGACAAGGGTATCATCTATATTACCGTCATGACCACCAGCCCGACAATCTTGCCCGTGCTAGCGTGTGTTATTCATATTATTATGCCGAACAAACACTTTTGTTTTCGAAACTTTGCTTAGAATGCAGTCAAGTGTCGATCGAGACTCGCCACAGTCAAATGTTCTATTTGTTGCTTGATCGCAATGCTACATGAAGTTGAAGATCAACTTAAATTAACGTCTAAAATCGAAGACAGTGTTGTTAAAGCTTCTCTCGTTTAATGTACTAAATGTCGTCTACTTCAGGTCGAGCTAATTCCCATTTTCAAGTATGTTTTGTTACAAAGCTTTTGTTTTGTTACTGGGGCTTGGTGGTGACAACAATAACAATTATTTATTACACCTCACGTATTATTCAGGTACTGTGATTGGCTGAGCCTTACTGACGTGATATAGAACAAAAAGTGATAGAACATGGCTTAGGTGATATAGCCCGCTACCATGTTCTAGAATACCGTGCATCCTTTCTGCGCGTACCACATCATCGTGTACATTTGCTCGGTATTTTCTGTAAAGCAATAGCTTTTGAAATGATACAAGAATTTGAGCGGAGTAGAAAACTACCATATAACTGCCTGCCTGGGGACAAGTGAATTTTACAGTTGACTGTCTGATGGATAGCTGTGAATAATTTCTGATGATAGGGTCGCCACATGCAGGAACTAAACCCTTTCAGTGCTGTAGTTTTTCCAAAACAAATTTTGGTACAACATTTTACCAATTTTTATGAATTTTTCTGTAACTTTTTGATAATTTTTTGGCCAAATGGACATCACATTTTATTGGCTACAGTTTTTTAGCAAAATTTGTTGAGAAAATTAGACAAAAAATTGACAGAAATTGACTTTCGCACTCACAGGGTTAAAAGCACGAACTGTTCCACAAGTACTCTTGCCTTTGACCCGTAAACATGTAAATAATACTTTACCCAATCAGAACCTGGCTGTGGCATAAGCAGCCAATGAGAAATCAATGACATCATCATACCTCAAACTTGATTGCAATAACATTAACTTGATATATTATTCTGTCAAGTGAAAGAAAACTTTTTACAGTCTTAGTTTTCGAAAATTGAAAATTATTTTTCTCCATAGAGTTAATACAGGGATGGCGGCCATTTTGAATTTCAAATATCAGTAAATCTTGGCAAATTGTTTCCCTACAACCAAAATTTGCATAATGACCCCCATTTTTATTCTTAATTTTGAAAGAAAATGGTTGAAAGATTCATTGAGGAAAGTTTGGGCAAAGTCTTTCACTTTCGAGGCATATATCACCTTAAAGTTTGTCTTACCTTGTAAGTTCATAGTGTGCATTGAATAACATAGACTGCCACATCACGGTAATTTCTTCAGTCTCTTTTCTGGTTGGGTTTCCAGAGACCGTTGCAAACATCATCAAAGTTTTCCCTTTCTTGGTCATTTGTATCATTTCTTCTGGCTTACTGGGGTCAAGTTTATTCAGATCCAAGTTTGGGATTGGTCTCTTGTGCTCTGGCAGGTCATCAGGGTCAGGATCATCTTCACCTTCCTGTGAAAAAAATAAATATTACTAATATGATGGAAAAGTGCTCTACAGGAAGAGTTAAGGTAAGGTAATACACACCTCAAAATTGGATGATTTTAAACTTTTCCTCAAACTTTCTGTTCTAAAGAAAATTTTCACCCATTTCCTCTCAAAATAAAGAACAAAAATCAGGGCTTACTGTGAAAAATTTAGTACTAGAGAAATAAATAACCCAATATTTATAGATATTTGAAATCCAAAATGGCAGCTATCCCTGTGTTAACTCCTCGAGGGAAAATTAAATTTTCAATATTCACAATTAACCCTTTAAGCGCTGTAATTATTTCCCGCCAAAATTTTAGTGCAACATTTTACCAATTTTTATGAAATTTTCTGTGATTTTTTTGATAATTTTTGACCAAAAAGCCATCACATTTCATTGGCTACAGGTTTTTCTCAAAATTTTGGCGAAAATCTGAGAAAAATTGACAGGGGTTTATTTTATAACGGGGACAAAAATAAACTTTGGCGCTCAAAGGATTAAGCCAGCAAAACCTTTACTTATTCCATAACCTTCAAAATCAGCCCCTGCACAGTATTGCAAGTGTGCCAGAGTCTGTTTCAAATGTCTACTTCCAATGTGTATTCTATCTTAGATGGACTATAGCTATAAACTCTTTATGGTGGAACGCACCTCAGGGACAGATATTTGAACTCTCAAACTTTTACAATTCTTTTCTGATATACCAATTGTTGGGGTTCATTTGAAAGCTCTTGGTAAAAGAAAACTCTTTACCGGCTTGGTTTTTCGAAATTGGAAAATTTTATTTTTCTCCATAGATTTAACATTGGAATGGCGGCCATTTTGAATTTCAAATATCGGTAAATCTTGGATTCTTTGTTTCTCTTGTACCAAAATTTGCACGGTGACCCCCAATTTTTATTCCTGATTTTGAAAGAGAGTGGTTGAAAGATTCCTTGAGGAAAGTTTGAGCAAAAGTCTTTCACTTTCGAGGCGCATACTACCTTAAACGATATTGACATAATTTTTCTTCTACAGAACAAACACATTTTCTTTGTTTCCATAAACTTGATAAAATGTTGCAATTTAGAATCGGTCTTGCAAACTCAATGCATTGCATGCAATGTTATTGTCAATACAGGAATTCTGATCCGGACTTTCAATTTGGTAATCTCAACAACATTACCATGCAGATTGTTGACACTTTGAATATTAGTATGACTCTATTTGTGTAGCAGAACAAGAAAATATATTTTCATAAACCGACCAAAACTAATGAAAAATACTCCATAAAAATTAAGCGAATGGAGAGTTACGTCTAAACTTCTAAAAACCTGATTTCCTACAAAAACCCTTGTAATTTTATCATTTTTAGATCCAAAAATTGGCAAGTTGAAAATAGTCTGAGTCCACCTTCACTCATAATCATATATGGCTATGTGGCCTGTGACGTCATCAACGAGTTACCATTGAATCCTATGGAGTGTGTGACATTCAATATACGAGACATGTAATAATGGCAAATTCTGGAATGATAGTTCATCAATATTGATGACTCAGCATTAAAGTTACTGATAAAAGTGAAATATCCACTACCATGGTTACTCTTTGTAAAAGTCTCAACAGGAAATATCTTAAACTATGACCTTTTTTTTCTGCTGGTATTTGGGTACCTGTTGCTTTGATTAAAGTTATTTTGTTGCCACATAAAACTACGGCTCGTCTATTTTTGTCACCAAATATAAACAAAATCTATTTGTCATGACACATTGCTCGACAAACTTTAATATTCAGATTTTAATTTTTACAAAGGTCAAAAAATTGTAGCGATTGTTTTTTGAACACTTTGCATGTCTGGTTTTGAGCCAACCATGTGTGCATTGACTAGTATGTAATAGTTTATCAATAATAAATCCCTTTAATATCCTCCTGCCAAGTTCATTTTTGAACAATCAGGTCCAATTAATTAAAACTAGTGAAGTACAACATGTCCCATATGGTGCATTTTGACAAAGACTTGAAGATTTGAAGGTCCCTGAAAACAGAGATGCTGTGAACACAATCTATACAGATTAAACTTTAAAGCCAAGTGGGTGAGAAAGTACTCTCTCTTCATTTTCAACAAAATATTCAAAAATATGAAAATTCAAGACAAAATCAGGATGAGGGCATTTTCTGCAGGTAAGGCCAAAAAAAAAAAAAAAGCTGTTCAACGG
>LD351871.1:12957-29312 GCA_001465055.1 Ptychodera flava | reverse complement strand
ACAGAAGTCAATTTTTCTCATCTTGATATAAATATGGATTTCTTAAGATCATCACGGGTCAAAAACCTTGAGTTATTTGCCCTGGGGCGTTTCAGCTAACAAGAAGACACACGCTGCCAGCGTATTTGATGAATGCTATACTTTACCCTACTACAGCCGAACACATGAGCTACATATTGTGAATGCAATTTCACAAATTTTGGATTGACCAGTAAACGTTGTCCTGAACTTTCAGAAAGTTACACTCACGGATTCTTAGTTACACTGTCTCTTTCAGTACAAAAAGAATCATTGACTGTTTCACAAATGGTGGGATCCATGTTTTAGTGGAATATATATTGATACAGCTTCCTGCCCGAGGCTGTGGTATGACCTTTGACCCTGTGTGTTTATCAATATTGGTTACAGTTTTGCGCATCATCAGTTATCAAAGGCCAGGCACTGTACCTCATATTCTCGTTTGTAAAATCAAAACTTATGATGTTGCAGTTTCTAAGATTTAAAAAAGCAGTATCTGTTTCCTTTGCGTCATCTGGTCTGCTCAGCTTGGTTAAGTCTGCATAGCATAGTCATCCAAACCAACTTTTTTCAAATTCAGTTGTCAAAATAACATTGCACATTGCACACACACACACACACTGTGTTAAAGGGCCAGTAATGCTAACTTTTGATACTTTTTTCATTATTTTTATTTTGTACATAAATTGTAAGTACTTACTTTACCCCTCAAAAGAATGTTGAAACACCCAACTTAAGCTTGTTATCATAGCATCTGTATGTATAAAACGCAGTTATTGTTTACATTTGAATTCTAGTGCAGATCAGAATTCACTTGTCAACAATAACAATACAGTTTACTCATGTACGGACTGAGTTGACAAGCTTAATACTATATATCTCAACATGCTTTGGGGAGTAGAACAAGAAATTGTGGTTGACATTAAAAACAAAAATAGTGAAAAAAAATCATCAAAAATTAGCATTACTGGCCCTTTAAGACATTTTAACGTGATTTTAGGAACAGAACAAGCCACAGTTTTACAGACAATGTTTCAAACAATGTTCAACTTTTAATACAGCATGTATGTGTAATATATGTTGTTCTTGGCCACTGAATCACAAATTAAACTTAAGAAACTCATAAAATTTCAATATTGGTAAACTTAAGATCAATATGAAGTGCAACTTCAGAGATCTATGTCTAAGGTTTTTACATTTGTTTAATGCAATAATGCAATTTTATCAATATCTATAGGCACTGAACGTTTTCACAACAAAACTATGGTCTAGTCTCATTGTTTCTGATAGAATATCTGGACCAGCACATTTATAAATAGGGGTGGCAGGCATACAATAATGCAGTCTTTATAAGTTATTGTGTTACAAACAAACACTATTCCACTCAACAGTTTAAAAATGATATTTCTTTGTATATGCAACAGTTGTGGATTTTAAATATTTACATTCGGCAAAAACTGAAATTGTCGTCCAACCAGTGTGAGATGCTGGTTTGATTTCAAAAATCGCTAGAAATATGCGGCATTGATGCTGAACTGTATAAATAAACTGTACTGACAAGTTAACACAGGACATTGAAATATGATTTGGGGAGTAAAACAAGATACTGTATAAAAAAGAAATCAAAAATATTTGAAAATGTACAAAAGTGACAGTGACTAAAGCTTTAATCTCACATACACTAGGAACACTATTAACCCTTTGAGTGCCGACGTCAGTTTTTCTCGCCTTTATAAGATATACTCTCATCAATTTTTCTCAGATTTTTGCCACAATTTTGTTAAAAAACTCTAGCCAATGAAATATGATGTCTCTTTGGTCCAAAATTCTCAAAAAATTTCAGAAAAATTCATAAAAATTGGTAGAATGTGGCGGGAAAATTTTGGTGGGAAAAAATACAGCACTCAAAGGGTTAAAAGGAACATTTGATCAGTTTGATTGGAGATCAAGAAACGTAACCGTTTCCTAAACGCTACGATCGCAGAAGAGTGACATTACACCAGAGTTCACAACTTGACAAGTTCATTGTGGATTAACTTTCATGTTCTACATTACATTTTGTTAAAATCTTGAATATTCATCGTGTGGCCTTTGTCGTATACGACGGGCAGTTTCAGTGAACCTTGTATTTATCGCACTGTGTGTAGCATGAGTATTGTCGCTCTTACATAACTTCCAGCATATTCAGGAATAATCCATTGCCAATCAGGGTCTCTATTCTCTCCCTGGATGTGCAGCCAGCCGTGTGGAGTTAAGATGCTTTTGTGGCTACAGTGAATACAAGATATACTAACACCCCTGCTTATAATAACAGGATAGTGTAGGAATCGTAAGCATGGTCGTAGATGACCATAGCTGTAGACATATCCATATTCAAACTCTAGACATAGCCGTGTTCTACGTGTATGCCTGCCTGTCTGTATATACTCGCATAGCATGACACATGCATTTTTCAGTAAATGTAAACCATCAGGGAATAGTGGGTCTAAATTTTCTCAGAAGATCTACTTGTTACACACTTCTCAGCCAAGAAGCCTGAGAGAGACCGATTATGAGAGAAAATTATACATTTTAGATTTGTTTTCCAAAGAATAATATATTTGCAGCATAGAGAGAGAAATCGCAGTGAAGATATCATGAAACTTTCCCACAATTGACAATTTATGGCTCACAAGAGTGCCAAAGTCGATTTTTGTTGCCTTTATATACAGTATAACGCCAACAATTTCTTTCGGATACACAATTTTTTCTGATTTTTCCCCAAATTTTAGTCAAAAAGTGTAGCCCATGAAAATTTATGTCCCTTTAGTCCAAAATCATGGAAAAAATTACAGAAAAATTCATAAAAATTGGTAAAATGTTGCCTTGATATTTTGGGGAAATATTACAGTGCTTAAAGGGTTAACCCTTTGAGAGCTGTAATTGATCCTGCCAAAAATTTTAGTGCAGCAGTTTACCAATTTTTATAAATTTTTCTATTTTTATTTTTAGGAGGGAACAATTTTAGATCAAATGTACTTTTATTGGCTACAGTCTTTGATCAAATTTTTGGGAAAGTCCAAAAAATTGCCTGGACTTGAAAAAAGAATTGTATATGTAATATTTTAGAAAGGTGACAAAAATTGACCCTGGCTGTCAATGGGTTAAAAGTTGCAAACTTTCACAATTTCACAATCTCACGTCACATTTATTAACTTACTGTCAATGTAACATAAATACAATATCAAATGGGAAGTTCTGCATTTTGTGGCCAGGACAAGTCATTAATATTTTCAGAATGGGTTATAACCCTTTCTTCACCAAATGTTGGTATAAGTCTTTTGTCCTGTAGAGCAAATATGGACCCCTCCACTTGATAGTGGGAGTGGACGGGTAGATTTACCCTCCAGTGTGTCCTAACAATACTCTCTTTTTGAAAATATCTACATTTAACTTTGCAAACTTAACAAATTTTAAAGGTGAAGTAGAGACACATTTGAATATCAGCAACATCAGCAATCTGTATACATACACATAGTTATCTCAGTTTTGTTTTATCAGAACATTTTATTAACCTCTGGTTTCGGCCTGCCATAATGTTAATAGCCTCCCAAATTTATGATGCTCTGATAACTTTTCCCACGTCATTTGTGTTTCAGATTTCAGTGCAGAATTTATTGCAACATTTTTTCCAACAGGTGAACTCACAAAATAAACGATGATTGTTATTCCATTGAATGTAGAAGCTTATTCCAAAGCAGAAAGGCACGTCGCTACAATATAAACATGGATATAAATTATATTCTAACGAGAAAGGAAGCAGAATCACTGTAAATTTTGTGCGCAATTATTTCTCAAGAAATTATGACGCCAGTTCTATTTTATTATTGACATTCTGTGTACCAGGGTACTGAAAATGACTCATCGATATCAAATGTCTTGTCCTTGTTTGCCAAAAATGGAAGAGTGCCGACCCTTGCCAATCATACTTCATAAAATACTCGGCCCCGGACTGAGCATATCTATCATTCTATTCACACAGCAGCCAATAGCTATGCATGGTGTTTAGTCATCTTCTGTCCACAGTATTCAGGTTGCTGGTGAATTCCAATAATTCAATGACATCATATGTTCATCTGTTGTTGTCATCTTAGCGGACATTCACTGTTATTTTATTAGCACATATATCTGATTTTTCAGAAACCGTCGTCACTGATATGGACATCCCAGCACATTTGGCCATTTTGTTGCTATCCAATGACGTGGCCTTGAACACGGAAATGACAGCTGGCATAAACATGATATAAAAACTTACTGTTTCTATATTAACACCTGATAACAATGTCACCTAAGTTTATCATAATCATCAACATTTATGTCCTTCCCTATTTCAGTAAATGATTATAAAATTGAGAACCTTTGATATACTGTTATTTTCACAGCTATAACTTTAGAGTTACTTTCCATCGATTTCATTTTCCATCCAAAAGGCAAAGTTTTGTGTTGTACATCCCGAAATCACATTGAAATGCTTGGTGCTCAATTTGTTCAACTTTTAACTATTAATCTTATTGTTGACTAGTAACACTTAAGCAAAGACTAGAATTCTGTAAACAATATTATTCATACATGTACATATCTATCTATCCATCGATTTATCTATAATATATTACATACGTACATACATTACATTACATAAATACATATAACACACACACACACACACACACACATCCATCCATACATATGTACATACATATACATACATACTCACATACATACATACATACATACATTCATACACACACACACACATACATACATACATACATACATACATACATACATACATACGTACTTACATTACAAGGTATGATAAATCTTGCTTAATTGTTTGAAAGAGCCACTGGTTGTAACTTAAGATGATTTTTCACTTTGTTATTCTTACAAAGTTAACTACAGTTTCTTGTTCTAGTCCCCAAAGCATGTTGAGATACACAGTATTCAGCTTGTCAACTCAGCCTGTACATGTGTAGACTACATTGTTATTGTTGACAAGTGAATTCTAGTCTAGACTAGAATTCTGATACAAACAATAACAGTGAAATTTACAAGATAGATGATGTGTTGACAAGCTAAATAGTTCATTTCAACCACTTTGGGAGTATAAAAAGAAACTTCGATTGACATAAAGATAAAAATAGTGAAAAAAAAATTCATCAAAAGTTTCAGCTTCTGGCCCTCTAAATGTCCAAAGGAAAAATATCTGGAAAGGCTTATTTTCTTGTCAATTGTGACAGTGTGGGGAATGAGAACTTTGGCCATAAAATATTATTGCATATATAATATAATTCCTTATGTTTGCAGATCGAATTGAAATCGCTCTGTGTCAACATTACTCACAATGCAGCTGTGTTTGGAGAAGGATTACTTTATACACTCCTAAGATTGCTCTAAAAATTTAGTGCAGTACTTCAAGTATGTGCCGATGGAGGCCGTCATTCATCATTTTTACTCTGACAATCATTTCCTTGTTCTTGGTTTCCAAAGCGAAGAACATCTGTCAATGGTGGGAATTATTCTCAGGGATTCCTCACAGGTCGCCATGCATTGATGGTGTTTGTGCAGTGAAAGGAGCCCTCGGTACCGACAACACGACCTCCTCACCTGTCAGCGGACCAGTTCAATGCTTGTTTTGTACATTTTCGTTCTCACACTACGATACGTGAGTGGTTTGCGTGAGTGTACGTAATGAGGTTGTGTGCTGTGTACCATGACCTAATCACATTCATTTTGCAGCAGTGAATGAGACATTTATACTTTAAGGTACACATTGTATCATTTTTATGCAAATACCTGTATCCTTTAAGGTACTTTGTATCATTTTTATGCAAATAGCTGTTCTCAATGGCTCCATAACTTTTTGCCAAGTAGGTAAAGTATTTTGTCCTACATTGTTTCTTATGTCAAAAGATTTTTTCCTGCTTCACCAGTAAGAAAAACTTAAACTTTTGCCTATTGCTATAAAGTTCAATGAACATCTCGCAGGATGCGGTCATTTCATGTTATATTGTACAACAAACTAAGAACACCTTAGCACTACATCTGATTGGTCAATGTTGATGTAACGTCTCTTTGATGATGCAGATGTGCTTGTGCAATATGCAAATTTCCTGATGAGTATAATTTAAGTGCTTCATGCAAGAAGGTGCTTTAAGATAGTATATGCCTCGAAAGTGAAAGACTTAAACTTTTGCTCAAACTTTCCTTTAGGAATCTTTCAACCTTTATCTTTTAAAATGAAAAATAAAAATCAGGAGATCACCCTGCAAATTTTGCTGCCAGAGAACAACAGACCCAAGATTTACTGATATTTGAAATTCCGAATGGCCATTATCCCTGTGTTAACTCTATGGAGAAAAATAAAATTCTTGAATTTCGAAAAACTAAGCTGGTGAAAAGTTTTCTTACACCCAAAGCATTAAAATTAACCCCCACAAGTGGTATATCAGAAAAGAATTGTAAAAGTTTGAGAGTCCGAATATCTATCCCCAATGCATATTCGACATTATGCATATTTTATCTTACATGTTTGTTTTGTTTATTTTAAATTAATATCAGTAATACTATCGATAGTAGCAGCTGCACAGTGATTGTAACAGTAATTTGAAAATTTACAAGGACAAAAAAATTGCCGTTGAAAACTAGCCTGGTTATATTTGCATGCTCCACAGCAGGTCTCAAAGTCAATACAGCCTTTGAGTGCAGTAATTTTTTCCCTCCAAAATTGTAGTGCAACATTTCACCAAGTTTTGTTAATTTTTCTATAATTATTTAGATAATTTTGGACTTATTAGACATAACTTTTCATTTGCTGCAGCTTTTAATCAAAATTTCAGGAAAAATCTGAAAAAAATCACCTTGAACTAAAAAAATTGTCTTTGCTATATATTTTAAAGGTTGCAAAATTGATTTTGGCGCTCAAAGGGTTATTGTAGGAAATAAATTCTGAAGATCTCAATTATCCGCCATCCGTAGCAGGTGTTCTGTATAATTATCTGTGTCAATCGTGACAATGCATCAGTTAGGACGTTAAATCTCACAACATATCAATTCATGTTCAGTCACTTCAAAAGAACAAAATACTGCGTGTTTCTGGAGATGCTGAATAGTTGCATAACCACATAGCCATTAATTTTTTATTTATCATTTAACCTGTTCACCCCTAAATCCCTGTAAACAGTTCAGCACTCACCATTGAATGCTGTTGGGCCAAACCATTGGTGGTGAAAGGGTTGAGCCGAGGGATAAACACTTTTCCGGTGAGCCATCAAAAATACCGATGCAGTATCTTCAATTCAAATAATCTATATTGATCCAGCCATTAATCTGTTTTGCCATCAAGCAAGTAATATTATCTCATTATCATATTGTCATCCATTTTCCAAGCATTTTTATCTGAACATTCTGCACATATCATATGTGTCAGCACATCACAAAAACTAGTTTTGCTTGGAAAACCAATGTTCTGCCAAAATTTGTTCATGAACTCAAAATCAGAGTAAAGTATCAATACAATAATGTAAAATCAGACTCCATTTGCTTAACCCTTTGAGTGATGTAATTTTACTCACTAAAATGTTTGTGTAACAGTTTACCAATTTTGGGAATTTTCTGCAATTACTTTGATAATTTTGGATCAAGTGGACATAAAATTTCCTTGGCAACAGTGTTTGTTCAAAATTTTGGCAAAAGTAAAAATTGACTAGAGGTGAAAATAAATTGTCTGCATTATCTTTTTGCTGACAAAAATTGACTTTTGCACTTAAACGGCTAGGCAGTGTATAAAACTAAAAAACATGCAATTATAATGATGAAACATTCTGCTTTCATGTCTGATGTATATCAACTTACAGATTTGATGCCTTTTGTATTGGTACAATGCTGGTGCACTTGGAAATAAAAAATGATTTAATGAGGACATCCAACTGGTATTTGAGGACAGTGTGGATCAGCAAAGGATGTTACGGGCATTTTATTGTAGATAATTTAGACTTTCTAATTATTTGGTGGTAAGAACATTTTTATTTCAAATTGCTTGCCTCGATATTCCACGAATAAAATCATATACATAGCAAAAGTTAAGTTCAACTGCCATAAACATAGTAATAATATTTTATAGTACAGGCTGTCAGATTTTAATAGCGGCACCACAACTTCTCGTATCCGCCCTTGTTTGACCAAAAGCAATGGTTGCTAGGGACAACGCATCAAATTTCCAATTTGGACATCGCCCTGTTTGCTTTAGAGCTGAAGAACATATCATGGGAATTAATAATACCAAGAAGCAAATATGAAAACAAAACTGCGGTTGTCAAATAAAGTCAACCCAACCCATTCTAATTATAGATTAGTAAGCCAGTGTTAATGTCAAGGATTGAGAACAACGATAAAAGAGTTTTGGAGCCCCATACCATTACAGGACAGGACAGGAATATGATTGCATCGATCAAGGATACCCTAGTAACCTGACTATGCAATATTTTATCCAGGTAAAATTTATCCAGGTACTGCCCTTGACAAAAACACTGGAAATTAAACCAAGTGTTTATACATTGTCATCTTAATTGCCATATTTAGTCTATGATTTCATGTATAGAGGTTTGTTGCATTATGGGAAATATTTTGCTGGTCATATGCTGGACAGATTTCAATGTAATCTGTGCACCGGCTGTGTTAGGCATACAACGTGTGCAAACAAATGCTTACATAATATGGCCAGCTGGTTAATCATGACATAACTCAATGTGTGGTTTTAATATCGTCCAGTACAGCGGATAACTTGGAAGTTAATTCACAGCAGTGTGTTCAGAAGTTGAAAAAGTGGATATTTTGCAATTTCTGAAATTCAAAATGGCCACCATCCCTGTATTAACTCTATTGGAAAAAGTTAAAATTGCATTTTCAAAAAACTAAGACTGACAGAATATTTCTTTCTCCAAGAGCTTTAAACTAAGCCCCCACAAGTGGTAGATCAGAAAAAAATTGTAGAAATTTGAGTCCAAATATCTGTCCCCGAGGTGCGTTCTTCCTTAAAATGATAGTTCAATATTAGCTTTGAAAGTTTTGATGGATTTTCAGCTACTGATGTTCCGTTTGTAAACTGGAGGTTATTGTCAGTTCTACTTCCAAGATCATGCTAATGTTTATAAATTTTTCTATACTGCACACATATGTGTACAATATGTTCGATGTTATTCTTTATTATTAAATTATTGTCTCGATTACAATTTATGTGACGACAACAACATTGCGTGTTGTACACAATGTGTATGTGTGGCAAATACCTTGTATTTCACCATATATTAGATTGAAGACAAAGAAAAAGTGCATGTCTTCCTGAACAAAAAATAATGGAAATATCATCAAAAGGTACTGCTACTATCACATGAACCCTTTGAGTGCTATAATTGTTCCCACCAAAATTTCAATGCAACATTTTTACCACTTTTCTTAATTTTTCTGTAATTTTTTGATAATTTTGGACCAAATGGACATCACATTTCATTGGCTACAGTTTGTTATCAAAATTTTGACAAAATCTGAAAAAATTGACGAGTATATTTCCTAAAGGTTACGAAATATGACTTTGGCACTCAAACGGTTAACCCTTTGAGTGCAAAAGTCAATTTTTGTCTGTGACTGCATAACATATAACGCAGACAACTTTGTTTTTTTTTCAGATCCAGACAATTTTTTCATTTTTTTTCCAAAATTTTGTTCAAACGTTGTAGTCAATGAAGAGTAATGCCAGTTTGGTCCAAAATTATCCAAAAAAGTACAGAAAAATTTATAAAAATAGGTAAAATGTTGCTCTAGAATTTAGTGGGAAAAAATTACAGCTCTCAAAGGGGTTAGGCCTAATATATTAAAAATGTGAAGTCCATATTCAGGAGAGTCAATTCTTTTTTCCAAAATAAATGCAAATTTTGATTGATATTAGCCAATCAAACAAGGAGAAGATGAAATATGCAAATTTTGACTTGAAATATTTGTTGCCAAACTTAAAATCTGGTCAGCTTTCCTGATACCTGGCTAAAAATTTACATAATAGACTTGTACTGGCACAAAAGATATTTGTACATTTAAATATCTAAAATTATAAATAATGCATTGAGTAAATTGCAATATGTTTTGATTGCTTTGCAGGACCACCATAAAATTTATCAATTTCTGAAGAATTTAGCAGTATCGTTTCAAAAATATATTTAGAGGAAACGAATGGTAAAAAATCCAGGCACTAAGAAATATCAGAACCACATATGTTGTTGTATTCCTGAAAAAGTAGATTTAATTTTTAACTGGCACCTGCACAAATCAGTTGTTTCGGTCTTACAGAATTTCAAAATTCTTTACCTACACTAGGTTTTGTTGTCGGTTTTCAAAAACCTTCTAAAACATACGGCCATGTAAAAGACATGGTTGTAGTATCTAGCCTCTATATCGCTCAACAGATAACTAACTGGTGATATAAATTCTTTTGACTTATCGTGTGTCTGCGGTTTGTGCAAATCACTCTCCCCGCTCTCATTAAAACTCAAGTAATCACATATCTAGCTATGTATCCATAACTTGTTGAAAGCATGGCGGCAAGACTGAACGAGTTTTAAAACTAATGTAATCCGGTGGGGGGATCAGTAATATCAGAGAGCTGTGGAAGGCCCCACATTGTTCATGTTGGCATAAACTTGTTAGTGAAATACTCAAATATTTTAGGTCGGGTGTTGATTTGCCGCTGTTACCAATATAATTTTGGAATATGAAATAATTTGATAGCAGGGGAAAACAGTAGCTGCAAGTCTGAAGGACGGTGGGCCCGGTACTGAATATGTTACAAATTTTTTCTCTTGAGTGCCTTTCATCATAAATAAATACACAAACACCCCTTTCTTGTAATAGGGTATACAGTGGGCCACGAATGATGTAGTATGAAACCAAAAAACCTATCAGGCAGAACCTCAGTGCAAAAATAAAACCTCAAAATTTGTGGACAAGTACAGCATGCATTTGAAAAGATCGCTGTGTTGGTTTTGGGGTTTGAAATCTGCAACGCCTATCGCACATCTCCTACATAGCTATTCGCCGATGCTATTCCAAGGGCGTACATTCTGATGCTGCGTTCATCAGTTCACTCGCATAAAACTTTTAATTTGATTATTGTCGAGGGCAAAGTTTCCCAGTTCTGTCGTTCTTCACGCATGGCAAAAGTGTCTACTATTTCTAATGTTTTTTTAAAGCTCTGTCCATTTGTAGCTTTTGTGTATTTTTCAGTGTTCGTCTCTTTGTGAAACTACTTTCTCGTTCTACCCCCATAAACGAAAACAACATCAACAAATTTAAACAAAGAAACAAATCAAAACAACGTAATATCCCGGGTTTAACGTGTCAACATAGCCTACATCTGCATTAAATCTCTAATGTTGTTTTACTGCCGACCAGAATTCATTAGCAACAATTACAGCAGAATTAGCAAATACACCGCATTTCAGCATAGTTCGGTTAGGACGAGAGGACAATATACTTGTTTTGTGGAACAAATATTAAAATGCTATCAAAAGCGACGGCCATTGCCCTTAATAAAATCTGGAGGTTTTGAAACGATGAAAACAACGTATTTAAGCATCAAATTTACGCCCATACATTTGGATTCAACCCTGAAGTGTTTTTGATTGCGAAATTAATAGGGTACAAGGTTTCATATTATCCCCACCACGCCCTCTATAAGATGACACACGAGATGATAGCGACAACCCTGACCTTTCAGCTCGAAAAAATGGGTCATTGCTATATACGGTTAGACCGTATACCACCGAGGCAGCCCTGAAACACGATATTTAATTTAAAACAAATAAAAAGGAATAGAGACATCATTCAGAACAGTTATATTTTATGGCTTGTTTCAATGAATTTCCGTTCCACTGTGTTTCTATGTGCTGATATACACAGTGTGCTGTACCGCAAGAGACATCATGAATTTTGAACGTAGTAGGCCTACCCAGTTCTGTGGAAACACTGGCTGGCCGTGTGAAATGCCAAAACATGGAAAGGGAGTTATAGAAGGAAGATTTGTGATTTCTTTTTCAATATGAAACTAAATTTGCCACTCAGTAAGGGTATGCGTGCCGCAGGATTATAGCCTACTTTTGATAATCAGTTTTTTGAAAAATAAATTTTCTCACCGTTGTATTTAAAGGTAGACAAACGTGCCAAGATAGGGGGTGGGGCGGGGGTCAGGAATTCGAAAGCGCATTTTATGTCAAGTGAAATCTGTGAATCACTGAAATTAAATTTAACACACAACAAGAATAGTGTACTGGGGATCCAAATTTGGATAATGCGGTTTTGAATCTTGGACTCGGAATATCTTGATGCTTGGTAAAAGATTTCTATCTGGTATACATGGTCTTCATGACGTTGGAGAACTATGACTTCATACGTACCAGTACTCGTTTGTTTCAGACAGACATATCTTAAAATTTCTCAAATAATTTATAAGTATAATGATAAGACAATTATCTGCTGTTGTGTACAATTTAAATTGCATGCGTTTTCGCCAGTCTCAAATATGACCTTTCTCAGTGCAATACATGTAATAAGATCTTCGGAGAACTTCGCATTTTCTCACAATATATGCAGGTATGATGAGAGGAAGGGGATTTGTGGTCCTCAGATTATAGGAAGTAAGCCATTCAATTTTTTCGCTTTCGAAGACCTTGCGTATTTTTGTTTGTTGACAGAATATAGATGCTTCATCCAAAAATTCCACGCATAAGTTTTCAGTCTCGTTTGTATATTTTACGTAAAGACAAGGCTGGAATTTTAACTTTCATTCGTTCCTTCCCAAAATCTGATGGTATATGACCCTTTATACTCTTCAAATGTAAAAATATGAAATCCCAATCATACTCAGCGCGCTAGCTGGCTACCGTAATACCTTCGGATAGTCCTCGATCGAAGTATGCTAAATGATAATTTGGAAAGTGTATATCTGACACGTCACGTCAAACGACATTGATGTCAATTAAAATTCTGAAATCTTTGATCATTCATGGAACCGAATCAATACTTCGCACTGGCTAATCGCAACTGGTAACCACAGCAACAGTGATATTTTTAAGCGATGTGTTCATCTGTTTAAACGCCCCGGCCGGTACAGTTACGAAGTGATCACTTGATATTCGCCTGACAGATTATATTTACGATTACGTCATCACTCTGCACTTTGCTGAGCTTATAATGATCTGTATCATTCAAAACGAAAGATATACACGGTAACACACGAAAGGTCGTTCGATTTTATACAGTGTCCCAATGTACAATCCTTTCTATATCGGGCATTCCCCTTTTAACATTTCAACGCAGAATTATTTTTATCAAGTTGCTTGCGATCAGATGTACTGTGATAAGAAACATTGCCTTTGTAAAGCTCGAATACAATTACGATACTAATTTTAAACACCATTGTGTTATTCAAATATTTTGCCATTATGGAAATTTATTTAAACATTATTGGTTAAACCTCTTAAATAAAAACGTATCAAATATGTTTTGCAATATTGTAACGCAATGTAATCCAACGAATATAGAAATCATCACAGGGGTCAAAGGCCATTTGGGTGTGGTGCTCGTACCTGAAGTTACCCCGGGGGAATATTGAGGAGTCTACGGTATCGATTAACGCTCAGGGCGTTTAAAACCGAGGTCTGATTATCCAGGGGTCATCTCGGGTCACTAAACCGCACGTGTATAATATTTCTGTTTAGAATTGGGTGAAATCCACACAGCGTTTACTGGAGAGATGCGGGCACTTGGAGAAAGTGACACGTAATAACCAGACCTTGTCATTCAGTTCTAGGTTTATCTGCCCATCAACTCATCAAGATTTGAAAGATTTTTATCCTTGTTGACCCATAAGTCTAAAAATATGAGGGTTTTGATTCTTAAATAACTACTTTGTGTCAAAAACTTACTCAAACGTATATGAAATGTTACACTAAACATAATACCATGGTTCTCAGAAGTCCATTTTATGGACCTTTTCACATGCTTATTACCCTCTATGGCAGAAAAAAAAATAAAAAAATTAAAATAGGATGTTTTTTCTTTACAAATAACTACCTCATCACTAAGTAACACGAATCAATATGAACGATTTTATTGAAACATTTTTTACTTTTTAATTTTTTGTTTGCAATTTGTATATGTACGCTGCAGAAAAGGTATGGCAGTTTATGTAAAGATTTTAAAGATTTACATATATTTACGCTTCCAGAGAGAGAGAGAGAGAGAGAGAGAGAGAGAGAGAGAGAGAGTTTTATGTTACTGCAGTTACTCTTGCTTACAAGACGGAATGACTTTTTTGTCGGCTCTCTCTCTCTCTCTCTCTCTCTCTCTCTCTCTCTCTCTCTCTCTCGTAACTGGGTTTATCAGAGAGCCAGGAGCATACAGCGAACAATTTTCTCCATCTGTTCGATTTTTGAATTGAGTTGCCATTTTGGAAGGAATTAAGCTTCTATTGGATTCATTATTACGAATCGAGTGGAAGTACACTGTTATTATAAGTGTTGTCTGAGTTTTTTATTTCGGATGTCTTTGAGAATCATTTATTGAGTACACCGGGATATATATCTTGCCTAAGTCGTGATTCAAAAACCATTATGGTTCCCGCTGTAGGAGAGACAACCGTGCCCTACGTCTGCAAACGGCGATCTTTCTTACGCTTTGTCCCGGCATCGAAGACGTGGAGTTTAATTGGTTCGTTCGGCATAATATAACTGACAGTCATCTCAAGCAGACGAAATATCTTCAGCTTTCATGTGTTCATTTTTGTCGGGCTTTTAGTCAATAATTCTTTCATTTTTTCCTTTATAATTGTCAGGAAACCAGAAAACAATAATAAGCAAACAACACTTACTCAGAAAGAAAAACTTTACAAAACAATTTCATTTAAGGTAGAACGCACCTCGGGGACAGAAATTCGGGCCTTCAAATTTTATCAATTTTCTTCTGACCTAGCATTTTATGGGGCTCATTTTGAAGCTCTCGGCGAAAGAAAAGTTCTTATGGTCTTAGTTTTTCGAAAATCGAAAATTTTATTTTTTCCCATAGAGTTAACACAGGGATGGCGGCCATTTTGGATTTCAAATATCGATAAATCGCAAGTTATTTGTCTCTCTAGTACCAAAGTTTGCACGTAGCCCCTAATTTTTATTCTTGCTTTTGTAAGAGAATTATTGAAAGTTTCACTGAGGAAAGTTTGAGCAAAAGTTTAAGTCTTTCACTTTCGAGGTGCATATTACCTTAATTGTTTTTTCCTGCTAAACGCTTCGATGCTTTTGAGTTGTAGTATAACTGGTTTAATCAGTAAGCTTACGTTTTATGTTCTGTAATGTAGCGTGATGCTTCTGAAGCTGCGTAACTTTAAATGTTGACAGAGTGTAGAAAACTTTGTTATTCACTTAAACTTATGCTTGAATGTTTACACTTCATCGTAGAAGCTTTTAAGTGTTATATACATACGTTTATGTGCCGAGTTCTCATTTTTCTTATTCATTTCTGCCATAGGGGGCGCTATAACCCCACAAAGGCCTTGCTGCCAATCCTTACATCATAAACGCTGGGAGCATCGTCATAAATCACACGCCGCTTTAGCTCAGCGCTACCTTGATTTTTGCGTTGGTCAGCGGAGCGGAAATTATTGCTCTGGCTCGCGAGAATGCTCTGGGAGATAAAGTAATGCATGCGGAAACAGGGCACGAAACACACCGTGCACCAATGCACAGGTTATCGTAACGTTGCTCGGATAGTCGTTCGAGGCGGGCGGCCGGAGGTCGCCGTTTACTTGGAAAACGGCGACCTCCGGCCGCCCGCCTCGAACGACTATCCAAGCAACGTTACGATAACCTGTGCACCAATGGGTGAAAAGGAAAAATGAAAACGATTGGCAAGTGACATTTGAATGCATGATGGATAAAAACTAATGCGAAGACGCTCAGATTTTGTTCTATATGCATTGATAGCCCCGTCGCGTCCACAGGGTATTTCTAGGCTATACATGACTGTCGTCACATTAATTTCTGATAAATTTGCTTTTACGAATGGTCCTGGGTCTGGAATATGGTTGCAGTGAGAGTAGATCTGAACCAATGATCCTCTAGAAGTAAATTATGAATAATGTGTGTTGCAATCTTTGGATGTTATTTTAAACCGTGAAATGTTAGAAATATTATGGGCGCCTATGAGATGGGGCATACTATCACTGCCTTTCCAACTTGTAGTTGGGATACTAATCAAGCACA
>LD351855.1:85388-98891 GCA_001465055.1 Ptychodera flava | reverse complement strand
CATGTACATTTTGAACGCGTAAAGACGCGTCTAGCGTCCGCTATTTTTACAGTGCAGATAGTCATATTTTTGTGTGTTAGGTAAACTTCACAATACGGCAGTTTTGCTGCGAAATTGCACCACATCGTTAATCTCTTGTGTTCATTTTCAAGCCCTCCGTATATCCACATGAAATCTCGACTTATTGACAGTATTGGTAAACATTCTACAACAAGTCCTGCGGAATAGGTATACGCCATGTTTATCTGTACTTTACCCTGAACAACAAAGATAAATACTGACCTTTGTAGCCGATTAGGCCATTCAAACTCTTTCTCGCCTTTGAACAACCGTTATGTGTATGCCCTCCTGACTTCCTAAAATTTAGACTCGTTCTGATAGAAAACTTCTTGCACTGATTTGTAGTTCTACGCTATCTTTCACTTTTATCAAAGCTTTTGGAATTAGTTTACGAGAAGGAACGTGTCTATAAAAATAGTGACTTTTCCCATCAACACCACTCATTATCATATATAATCTTACATTTTGGCATTCAAGCAGGGTTCTCCCCACGCCGGTCGGCGCTGGACGGCCTGTCCGGCACTCAGGATTTCCGATCAGCATTGACAAGTGTCGGATGACACTTGCTGTTCAATGCTTTGAACATGAATATCTATGACATTTTTGAGGTTAAGTAGTTCATGAAATTGCCTGAAGAGTTGATGAAAACAATGGTACTTTGAAATCCCTGTCTTTGAAATGCTGTTTAAACGATACCACCGGTTAATTACCCTCCGCTGATTTTGCATATGAAAAGCTATTTCAGCTGGTTGAGCGCACGTTCACAAAGCTAAAGATCATTGCCCTATGTACTGTCACACATTATCTTATAATGCACACAAGATTATTCTCTCTGTCTTCTAGTTTTCGAACATTATCAGTTGGTAAACCATATAACCCGATATACATTTTGTTGGTGAATGAACAAAACGCTGAGTCAGTTGAGAAAGCCGAAACTGCCCTCCATGTAAAATCCGATCTTTCCACATTCGGATATATCCAAATTACAGATTTATGGTGTGGAATCCGGATTCTCAACCAATGATAAACTCTTTCAGAAGCATATGTTAATGATGTAAATCGTTGTCTCAAGAATTTGCATTTTGGGGTATTCACTCTCTTGTTAGATACTTTTCTGTACAGACGATTACTCAAGCAAGGAAACACTGCATTCATTGACATTTTATGACCAAATATGCCATATTTGGTGCACCCATGTTCAAGCTACAGCATGAACACTACTTGTCTTTATACAATAGCACTTGATGTAGGTAAATAATAGTATCTACATAGTTTTTTATTTCATACTAGCAGTCTCGCTCTTCAAATGATCGATTCCTCAATTTCATGTTAACATTGTTAGAAAGCCGACAAACGTAAGACCATACATCGATTACACTTGCATTTGGCACCATATTAACAAATCCTGTATGAAAAACGGTTAAGTCCCAAAATGGAATAAAATCATAACGATGATATGTCTAGAATATGATCCTTCCTAATTGATATGATAGAATATGATCCTGACTAATTGATTATCCAGGGTTAACGCTATGTATAGCAGGATTTGCCGAGAATACTGCAGAACTCTTTAGAAAGAGTTGAATCACTTCTTTGTTTTATGGCAAGAGCCACATTCCTTTGATAATTGTAACCGCATAGTTTGTGTCCGTGTATTATTGCGTTTATTATTGTCTCTTATCCCCTTTTTGGAAATTTGCAGTTGCTGCAACGATTTTGCACAATGGTTGTGTCAGCAACTTTGATTAATCAGTGTCTCAATTGGCCGAACAAGTGAAAGACTTTCATTTTCTCTCTCTTCTTTTCTGAATTCGAATACTTGTCATTGAACATGCGCATGGAAACTATGTAAGTAAGAAATTGAACAGAGCCCGACAAATTTGTTGAATATCTCTGTTTTCGTGCCTCAGAGGAAATGCTTCGTCTACTCATAGTCGCACTCATACTTTATCAGAGCAAAGAAATACATCGCTTTAATGGGCGAAAGACAGCCTCGGGGACAATTCTATCCATCAGCTGAGCTATCAACCAATGGAAGTCATGCGTCGACGAAAAGTAGCGAAATGCATGTCAAATGATGCAATGTTTTCAATAACACACTTTCAAATTTACGCTGCCTTTTTTTTGAAAATCTTTTTTTTGTTGTCCCTGGCATATGCACATGTTTAATTGTTGTAAGTGGTGTGCAGACTAATAACTAAACTGAGAACAATTTAAAATTGGCTGAAAAAATAGCGACATACTGATTTACAAGTTAACATTCTGGAATTGTTGTATAGAGGTACATCTTTGAGCCTCAAAAAATTTAATCTGTACGCGCAATATAGCTCAACAGTCTTGAGTCTATCTCCTGATTTCATATCACGGTAAGATCTTTAACAAATTAAACTGTATTCACTTGAGGAAAATGCTTAATTATTTACTAAAATTATCTAACAAATTACTGTTTTAAATGATCATATATTCAAAGCAGTACTCGGCGTAAAGCACTTGGAACAAAAACTATATAAAGACGTGTTTGCTACGTTGAGATATGATAATAAATGTAGAGTTTAGCAGTGATCTCCGCAGAGAATTGTGGGAATTTACCTTATATTTCATTTACCTGTGACGCTCATATCGACTGAGCGACCCATTTTTCGTCTCGTCGTCATATCAATACTGCTTACTTTTAATTTCGTAACTCAGCCTCAAGTATATTAGAATTTTCAATTAGTTGTCTAGACTCCTAATCTCCCTTATGTCCGAGTAACACCGACTTAAACTTTTCGACTGACTTCTTAATAGCCTCGCTTTCATTCAAGATCTTTTTGATGGCCATGGCTCTCTTGAAGGCGACGCTGTAGTTACAAAGAACTTTCTTGATTGCTTCTTCCCACTGATGGATATCATTCTGGTTTGCTGATGGATTACAGCCTACGTCAACCACTACACTTTCAGCATGTATTGAAAGGTTGTCTTCTGTTTCGATAAACTCAGCGAGGCCTGAATTTGTCGTGACAAGGGTCGGTATGCCAGTTGCCATAGCTTCTAGTCCAACCAGTCCGAATGGTTCACTTCGAGAAGCCATGATACAAAGATGACTCTGTTGGAAATCGATGCGAATGTCGTCCTGTGTTCCATATGGATACATAACAACCTGGAGATATGGGGATTTGTTATGTCGTTTGAAGAACGCTCTGCTCTCGTCACTTTCATCCTGTGGAATTCCACGGATAACTAAAATTGGCGGTCGTTGGAACATACCATGGAATGATTCTGCCACGTTACCCATCGCTTGTGCCACTAAGTCGTAACCTTTCAACTTCTCAACGCCCTTTACTCTGCCGACGGCAATCACGCGAAAGACACATCTTTTCAAGTCTTGTACTTCTTTCATCTTAATATCGAAAAATTTCTGATCTGGTCGTGGTATGAACTCGATGTGTTCATGACAGGGGTTGTCGAGCGCACGGTATTTATTGCTGTAATGACCTTTCATTCGTGGACCAACCGAGCAAATGACATCTACTGTCGCTGCTGCATGTAAGAGATCTGATTCTTTCCGTTGGACGCTTTGAGGAGTGCCCGTGTCTTTGTACATTTCAGTGTCTTCTGGAATAACGTGGTTGAAAAGACATGATGTGGCGTTCTTGAAGACATCGTGTTTAATAGCTACAGCTGCATTATGTGTGATGGGTGCATGGCCGATGATGAAATCCAGATGCGGAATCTTTGTCTTCAGGTGAGGGAAATACGACTTGTGGAGTATCAACCAATTCAGGTGCGGTTTTTCATCGGGATAGTAAGGTCCAACTTCCGGTGTTAAAATTTCTTTTATCCCTAGCTCCTCTGCATCATTGCGATCTGTCTCGTTCTTTTTCAAAGCTGTGACATAAACGTCGAGACCAGCTTTCACTGCAATGCTTGCTATCTGGCGATGTACGGTAGATATCCCGCCTTTTTCAGTTCCCCATTCATCATTAACGATCAGAACAGCTCTGCGTACAAAAACGTGTATTTAAAAAGCTTAAAATATAACTGTACCTTCAATAATTCAATTCTGTAAGTCTCAAACTTCCACTTTAAATTCCCATACAAAATCAATCGATCGCAATGCGTTGTTTTAAACTTCGTTATTTTGCGCGCGTACCTACAGCTGTACTGTATCACAATGAATAATTCAAAATTAAGGAAAGGAATGATGCGCAACTATCAAAATAAACTATTTACTAAAAATCTTTCTACCGAGCTCTTAGTTTCGTATATACTGTTCGTCTTATGTTGCGTATAGAGTTTAGAGGTTACTCTCGTATCAGTTTATGTGATCATACCAGTTTATGTGGGCAGTTAGCCAACTATAGCTTCGCATAATTATATAAACAGGTAGTGATGAAGACCATTGCTTCATATACACCGTTGCCTTTGGTCGTTATGTGGTGAGATTCTATAATATATTTCATCGAAAATTTCAATGATCAAAGAGACTGCTTCAAAATAATGTTCCTTCATCTTTGACATAGTAGCTTGAATGTTCGTATGACAGCCATTCGGCCGTAGCCCATGTCAAAAGTTATGTAACGATACCAAATAGCTTTTAATATTAACACGCAAACGTTGCAATAAAATACTAAAACTTTACAATCACAGTTTAAAACACAATATACACCGCCTGTCAATAAGCAAGAAGACTCAGTACAGATGCAGAAAGATAGAAATAATTAGTAAATGTTATCTCTGTGGCTCAAAAGGGATGAAAATCGCTCAAAAATTAGTGCCAAAGATTTTCATTTCACCGAGAGTAATGAAATAATTAAAATTTCCATAAATACTTGTTACAAATATCAACAAATTTGCAGATCATTTATCAGCTTTCCTTTATAAATTCATGAACTGAACAAACGAAAACAAGTACGATTTGTTACTTGGCATTCTAATTTTTAAGGGGGTCATAAGTAAGCTCTACCAGAAAAGCGAATTTGCCTGCAAACTTGTTTCTATAGCAATCTGATTTTAACAGTCCATGTATCTCTGATTTATCTCACCTCTTTCCACCCGTGGCCATGCGTCTTCTTTTAAACTGCTACCATGTACAAAACCTGTTTTTATCCGTAAAAGTGTTCCCGTTGAAGTCTTTGAATGACACTGAGTAGATAATGAACAGAAAATAAAGGAAGTGGTTTTATTATCACATTTCATACAAATTCGCATTATGTTTGCTGCAAAATAAAACAAAGTCTTTCAAGAAACGGTACAGTTTGTTGGCAACTATGTCGAGATTTACTTTCGTGACGTTGAAGGCTACCTATATCATGGAGTACCAAAAGAGTGAATCTGCCCAGTTTTATTGGTCCGTAGACTTTTAAAATGTAAACGTCGATTCTTTGTCACTTCATTTCAACTAAATGTAAATTAGCCAAACGATGCAAAATCGTTTTTATATTATCGAAAAAAAAGAAAACCAACGACCCTCTGAACATCGTTACTTCTGTTCAACAAAATCTTTACGGGTTCTCAAAATTCGAAAAGCGACTAGTAATCCATTGCGCGGGACTCTCTACAATGAACTAACGCTAAAGTGTTTTATACCGAGAAAGACATTATCAGTATGCTTGATTTCCTCATCGACAACATATTTGTAGAATTTGGAGGGCACATTTTCCAACAGTGTATAGGAATACCTATGGGCACTAACTGTGCTCCCTTGCTTGCAGACTTATTTCTGTTCTCATATGAGGCAGAATTTATCCAGAACTTAATTAAACAGAAAAAGGTCTCTGTAGCTCGAACTTTCAATCTAACATATAGATACATAGACGATGTTATTTCTATGAATAACTCTGAATTCAGTAAATATCTCGCTATGATTTATCCTCCAGAATTGGAGATTAAAGAAACTACAGAAACGGCCTTTTCTGCTTCATATCTGGACATTTTACTTGAATTTGACTCTAATGGTCACCTTTCTACTAGGCTATATGACAAGAGAGATGATTTTAACATTAGTATCATCAATTTTCCACACCTCATAAGTAATATTCCACTCTAACCAGCTTATGGGGTATACATTTCCCAGCTTATTCGATATGCTAGAGCATGCAGTTCATATGGTGATTTTGTAGAGAGACATGGCCATCTCTCTTACAAACTATTAAATCAAGGTTACACCAGAGCAAGACTTGTCTCTACATTCAAACGCTTTTTTGGCAGGTATCACAAGCTGGTAGATAAATACAATATCTCTCTTCGACAAATGATCACTGATGGCATCGGTGACATTGGGCCTTACTTAGTGACCACTACCTAGTATCTGACTTATAGATTGATATATGGCGGGTGCCACATGTGGGGCAGGATGCGCTTACTATTTTCGAAACACCTGACATCACTTCTTGGTCTTCTGGCCAGAGGTCCATATATCTTTCTTTCATGAATATGACTTTGTTTGTGTACCGTCTATTTACTGTCTGTTCTGTGCTGTTTTGTGTCTATATTTACAACTATTGTCTTGCGTATTCCGACCTACTGTCATTGGATTATGGATTGGTATGATTGCGATTATGTATATATAAACACAAAAGAGTGAAAGTTTGTTCTCTACTTCACCTATACGGGCTCTCCGATGTATGTCCTCTGGTGGTCGAATCTAAACAATAACGAAGCTGAATGCAGGGACGATCAAACACAGCATTCATGAAATACTTGGAAACAACATATCTGCTACAACAAGTTATCTTTCGGAACATTTGATGTGTCAAAAAAGTTGAATTATGTTCAAATGCTATAAGCAATTACTGTACAACATAATCTATGAGATCGGCTTTGGCAAAATCAATAAAATGACTGCGGCTAACTCTTCACTGACAAAGGATTTTTTCCGCCATCACCAATATCACTTTGAGACCAGTGCATCATCTGCTCTGCTCTTCACAGGTACATGTATGTGCAATAACGCCTTCATGTAGCAACATAGAGGCAAATGGATTGCAGTAACATATCAATATAATTAATCGACCGTGTTTATGAAGTTGTCTCCTTTTCACGACATTAATTATTCAAAAAGTTTGTAAGCAAAGTGTTTTGCAATCATTTAAAAACAATAAGTTAATAAATGCTGCTATAGACTTACACCAAGTGTCAGAAAAATGGAATACCACAGTATTTTGGGATCATGCCAAGGACCATAACACACCATATTGTTCTCGGGTGTCTACTTCGGTATTTTTATTAACAGGATTTGTTATCAGTAACGTACGTGCTAGTCAATTCTGTTGATGATTGATTCTACTTCGTCACCGAAACCTAGTATGTGTGACGCATGCCTAAGATATGCCGTCTCAAATACGTGTACAATAACAAAGGTAAGTTAAAGCACTACAAACGACAGAAACCAGAACTTTTGTAAAAGGTTACCCAATGGCCCTTGGCATGATCCCAAAATACTGTGGTATTCCATCAGTAACGTACGTGCTAGTCAATTCTGTTAATGATTGATTCTACTTCGTCACCGAAACCTAGTATGTGTGACGCATGCCTAAGATATGCCGTCTCAAATACGTGTACAATAACAAAGGTAAGTTAAAGCACTTCAAACGACAGAAACCAGAACTTTTGTAAAAGGTTATCCAGAACGTTTAATACCAGTGAACAATGCACATTTACCTGAATTTCGTTGTCACTGCAGCAGCAGGTTAACCGAGTCATGAATTTTCATCTCTTCATTTTCCTTTGCCTGCATTGAGAATAATGGAGAGTGTTTCTGAGAAAAATGTGAAAAACTACTCTTCAAAAGAAGCGTGAGCGCTATTACTCAACATCTAAATATTACAATAATTGTAGAATATCCATTTCCCAGACGATTCTGAGAGATTCGTCTGGGAGATTTCAGTAAATTACCTATGGGATTCCAACTCACAACGTACGGCACCCAGTCACCTAGGGCTGACATCAAAGTCAAAACCACCAAAACCTTAAAAAGAGTGGTTCAGAGTAAAAAGAAATATAGATAGACACTGATGGTACCTACCTAAGTTGCGATCTCAGCTTAGGAAGCGTCTGTTAATACTAAAACAAGGTGTCTTGATTTCTTACATATATATAGTTGCGACCTGGTAAAGAAAGACAACGACCATATTTGGAAGCATGTGGCAACAAGGGCCAATTGTATTCATAACATGCTATTCTCTAGACCTATCAGATAGTAGACTGAAAAAATGACTTCAGCGCTATTTTTATTTCAAATTATACCTGCTATCAGAGACTGGTCCTATGCCCACGCTCAGCATGTACCAAATTTATAGGGTACACACGAACTGAACTCTTTTGAACATAAGTACGCCCACAAAACCTATAGATAGTGGCATAGGCCATTTTGTGGTGTACTTTGTTCGGTATACAAAACGGTAATGATATTTACAAAAGGCTACATACGTTAGGGGAGCACCTCTGCAGTGCTGGTCCTGATCTCTTGGTAAAAACGATTTGGTTTTCTTAGAGGCACTCCAGTAGTCAATCGTGCAGCATTGAGACCCCTAGACTCATATCACTTTCTACATACTTGTTAAGTGTGGGCCGAATTTTCTTCAGTCTTCCAACTGAATGGTCGAACGTGTAGAAAAGTAACTGGCTAAAATGTCCTGAAACCAGAATATCTTACCTAAATCGTTCGATTATGAGACATCCCTGATTATTTTATCGATTCATAAACAGTCAGTATTTCGTTTATAAGACCCTAAAGGGGATACAACCACATCATGACTGGAACAATAGAGCCGCTGCCATGATAATAATGATGACACCTAAACAATGACGTCATGGTTGATTGAAACTTAATTGTGTTGTGTCACGGTCCTTCCACAAACCCTGGTCCTGTCTATTTTCCTTGTCGATACAGTAGGACTGTTACAGTCGGGTTTTGAAAATCCCTATCAATACGATTCGATCATTTCATTACAATCAAACTGAAAATGAGCACTCAGATTTCGCTGGTATACAACGAAGAATCATTAAATAGTCGGGGTTTGGAACAAATCCTCGGCAGAAATACTTGCATATAATTGCATTAATTAGCATAAATTAGCGACGATTTTCGATTTATCAGTCACATCCGCGTACAAGACACCGATCATCTATTTCCTCGCACAGTCGATTCTGAAACGTGCGGGGGGTCTTAGAATGGAACGAATAGAGTAATTTCAGTAGTTTTGTTTGAATGACAGAATCCACCTTCATGCTCTGATGATGGTGTTACTCGCGAGTTGACAAGTCTGTGGAATCGTGTTTTGTTTGCTACTGAAAGAGGCATTTCACGGAAAGAGCATATGGATAAAGTGCCATACGAATTAACATTTGTTGATGCGGTAAACTGGTCTGTATGGTATTTTATCTTTTGACAACTAAACGTTACTTTGTCTTGTACTTTTTATTCTAACGTTAAGGTAGAATGCGCCTCGGGGACAGATAGTCGGACTCTCAAATTTCTACAATTCTTTTCTGATATACCACTTGTGGGGGTTCATTTTAAAGCTCTCTGTGTAAGAAAACTTTTCACTGGCTTAGTTTTTCAAAATTGTTTTCTATCACGATTCAGTTTTGACTCTCTTATCGCGATATGAAGCAAGTAGACGGCAAACATAAAGACATGTCGCACACTCTGTTTATTGTGTTAAGAACGATTACATTTCGGAAAAAGTAAAGGGTTCAAAAATGATTCGAAGATCTTTCAAAATGTTCATTATATATGTCATTGGAAGGTTTTATAAGTTTTCTTAGGCAATGAATGAGTAAACTATTTCTGTCTTCGAGCCAATATGCCGCCTATAACGTTAGTAAAGTAGATACAACAAAATGCTTTAGTAAAGCGTACAGTCCTCAAGAATTGTCTGTGATTTTTACAATGATGAATAAAGGGAAAGTCTCACCGACCACAGCCCTTGATTATCCCAGTGAGCAGGTATCGTAATATATGACATCGAGTCTGAGCGAGAAATTACTGAAATTAATTAGGCAAACTATTCCTTTTGAATAAATTATTTCAGGTTTGGACGATAACAGGCCATCGAATTATTCCTAAGTTACAAATTATTGTTGTAATTTATTGTAAATTCTACCTCTACTCTAGGGAATTATTACAACTCGTCACGTTCAGAGTCTGTCAACTCCACATGCCTATTCTTTCTTTCTCGCAAAATCACCTTGAAATTTTCGACTGAGTTATTGATAGCCTTGCTTTCTCGTAAGATTGTTTTGATGGTCTGAGCCCTGTCAAAGGCGACTTTGTAGTTATTAAGAATATCTCTGATTGCTTCTTCCCAAGCTTTAACATCTCTTTCGTCTGGTGTTGAGTTGTAGCCAACATCAACTATCAAGCTATGCGCATACATCCTGAGGTCTTCGTCTGTTCTGATTAATTCTGCCAAACCTGAGTTGGATGTCACAAGGGTTGGTATACCGGTTGCCATGGCTTCTAGTCCGACCATTCCGAATGGTTCACTCCGAGAGGCCATGATGCAAAGGTGACTCTGTTGGAAATCGGTGCGAATGTCGTCTTGTGTTCCATATGGATACATAATCACTTGAAGATATGGAGATTTGTTGTGTCGATTGAAGAATTCTCTGCTCTCGTCACTTTCATCCACCGGGATCCCACGAATTATCAACTTTGGAGGCCGTTGGAACATGCCATGAAATGATTCTGCCACCCTTCCCATCGCTTGTGCCACCAAGTCGTAACCTTTCAACTTTTCAACACCCTTTACTCTTCCGACAGCAATCACCCGAAAGATACTTCCTTTGAAGTCTTTTGGCGCTTCTTTCATCTGTATATCGAAGAACTTCTGGTCCGGTGGAGGTATCAACTCGATGTGTGTTGGCCCAGGCAGTGGAAGGGCTCGATATTTGTTGCTGAAATGGCTCTTCATGCGTGGTCCAATGGAACAGATGATATCAAACTTTGATGCCATCTCAAACAGATCAGACTCCTTTTGCTCAACCCGTTGGGGAGTTCCAGTCTCCTTGTATGTTTCTGTATCTTCTGGAATGATGTGGTTAAGGAGAACAGACTCTGCTTCTGTGAAGACATCCTCACGCATGCTTAAAGCTGCACCATGTGTTATCGGGGCGTGTCCTATTATGAAAGACAACTCCGGAATCTCCTGTCTAAGATAACTGAAGAAATGCCGATGAAGTTTCAGCCAATCCAAATCAGGTGTCTTATCACGAATATACCGACCGACTTCTGGCGTCAAGATCTTTGTGATCCCAGCTTCTCTGGCGTTTTTGTGGTCAGCATCATCTGCTTGCAAGGCTGTGACGTACACGTTAAAACCTGCTTCCACTAAAATGCTTGCTATCTGGCGATTTACGGTAGATATTCCACCCTTTGCAGTCCCCCATTCATCGTTCACGATGAGAATTGTCCTATAATTGAAAAATATTGATTATTAAACAAGTTTTGTCTTGTAACCATGGTTATGTTTGTTTTAATCTTATTGGCTCAATTTAAAGTCATGTTTGTCTCTGTTCAAATAACCTTAAGATGTGTACGCTTTATATATAGCAAATAATCATAATCATCTCACTAGGGCCAATATCAATGAATTTAAACTATTATCACTTTTAAGTGGAGGTCAGTGTCCATTTAAAGGGTCGGATCTTAACTACTTTGACACATTATGGCATGTTTTGCCCCACGTTAATCTCAATATATAATTCACGATGCGACTAGAGGTATTATTCTATTCTTGATTCTCTCGTGTAAAAGAAATGTTACTGACTTGGATGAATCCATCATCCGGATGAAGAGAAAACTTCACTCCTATTCAAACATTGTGAAGTTCCTCATCAGAGATAAACCTTATCCTGCTTTACAGTAATGTACATATCTCTGTGGTTGAATCGGGTAGTTTACCGTACGAGTGAACTTACCAAAACAAAATAACATACCTGAGTTCACTTTTCTGACTACTTTACTTAAGTACAATTTAAGTTATTAAATAAGTGTTAACTTTATTTTGGTGTACCAGTAGCATTCTTTCCCATCATAATTTATGCCTTAAATCTTAAATTTCAAAGAGCGATGGAAAATATAGCCAGAGATAAAAAAACATGCATATGAGAGCGCTTTAATGCTATCATAGGAGCCTTTAGATAAATCGACAATGCTCGTTACAACAAACCATTATCATGTAATAGTAATCTAAAATACAGCCTTTTTAAAATTCTGTAAGATACAAATGTCTTGGACAATTCTCCACACAAAGATAGATATCAAACTCTGATTATAGTGCTGGCAGCCTAAAATTGTTGATGGAGCAACAGGTTTCTGAAACGCCCGAGATGCAGCATATTTTCAATTGTTATACAGCAAGACAGCTACCTTCTATTTTGAAGTTTCGTATACTGATTTTGAATTGAGAAACTGGTTAAAGGAAATCTATGTGATGGGCATGAACTAAACTTGTTGAACAGAATTGCTTTGCATAATATCTATTTGCGAACCGCATATTTCGACAAGGCCTAAAACAAAATCCTTTTAGTCAGTCCTGAACAGTGATTCAGGACGCGTTGGCGGAGTATTCTAAAGGCAAACGCATGGGACCTCAAACATGAGTTATATTTACCTTTGCTCTTGTTTCTCGTTTGAGCGATCCTGTTGGAGATGCGAAGAACTGCTTGTTGAAGACACAAGGCATCTTTCACTGAATACCAGAATCACAAATATCGAAGCAAGCCTCAGGGAAAGCATATCCGCTGGTGCGCTGATCCTAAAACGCGTCAACAAAGAAGTTTACATGTAAACAGATTACTCACTAGTTTCGATCACCTGATACATCAGGTGATGATTTTAAAGTACTCTCGGTATTTCGTAGAAGTGTGCCCTTTTATGGAAACTGTATAGCCAGATATGGTACAAGTGATACCATGATGACATTTCGTATCTTAGCATATGACCGTACCTTGGCATTTTTGAGTTGCTACCAAAACTCAAAAGAGAGTTACTTTAGGAGACCGGAAAAAATGGGTCATAATTGAGTTTCGATGTCAAAGATTTCACTGTGTTCTGTATAATTATTCCTTTTTTGCTCAATACCTTATTTAACCATTCGCTTATAATCGTTGTCAACAAATATTTCAACAATGGCTTTCCTGGATGATGTAGCCAAAACGTTTCATTGTTTTGAGCAATTGACTTCCAGGATATTTAAAAACTATTGACATTGCAAACACGTTGCCAACCATTTTCACATCTGGAGACGACGATAGCTTATATAATATATCTGTTGTCGTTTATTATTAATGCTTGTTCCCATTTCAAAATGAAACTGGCTTTCTTTGCTGTAAATATCTCGGTTCATTATCACACATAAACGAATACTGATAACAAACACATAACTATGTAATGGTAGTGGTTCTAATCCTAAGACATCATTTCCTTCGAATCCACTTATCGAAAAGGCTGTAGCT
>LD351855.1:68436-84894 GCA_001465055.1 Ptychodera flava | reverse complement strand
CGTGACAAGCAACAGGGCCATTTTTATTTTGTCTGCACTCTGTACCGCTGCCAAACACAACATATTTGTCATAGACAAATACATTAACGTTACTGTGGATCACAGCGGATCACAAACACGGCCTAAATATCTATAATAATGTAAACCCTCCTCTAGTGTGCTTCATACTTCGTACAAACAGAGATGATGTTTACAAGAGGTTATGAACAGAACTGACTTAGTTTCGACCACCAAAAAAGGTGGGGAAATTCCGTTCCATTTCGTAGAACTCAGTCCATATACGGAATCGTCATGAGGTCAGAACTGCCTTTTGTGTCATTGAATGGCCGAACGGTCGCACCTTTGACCCTCAGTGTAAGCAAGCAGTCGTGTGTTTTTATGGGTGAAATGAACTTCACAATATAGGCAGTTTTGCAGCGGATTGTAACAGATTGTTATCCTACCGTGTGCGTTTTAGCCCTTCTTATTGCGTACACACATGAATATCAAACAAATCCACAATATCAGTAAACAATATTGTGATAATTCCTGCAGGAATAGGTAGCGGCTTTTTAATTCTGTACCTTGTACTGAACGACAAGGATATTTACTGACGTTTGCACTTGTTCAGAATGTTAGAACTCTGTCTTGCATGTAAACAACGAGAATGAGCATGCTAACCTGACTTTGGCAGTAGAAGCACGCTATTTTCTAGAGATACTTCTAGGAGCTTTCACGTTTTTTATTGTTATCGCCCGAATAAGCTTCTTGACCTACACGAAATGTTCTAATAAAAGAGACGTAACGCTCACTAGCAGCTCCACTGCCATTTTCTCTTATGTCAAAGCTTTAGAAATTAGGTTATAGGCCGGGACCTGGTGATAAATCATACATCGGTCAAATATTCTGACATACGAGAGGTTACTTTGTAAATGAAGCCGAAAGCAATAAATGCAACATTCATGAAATCACTAGGATTGGATGGTTACAAACGATTATTTCCACATTTAAAATCCTTGTCATGCTATCGAAATATTATTTGAACATCATCAGTAGATAAACCATTTATAGCAACGTAGATTTATTGGCGTGTGAATAGAATACTGAGTTGTTCAGAAAGCCAAAACTGCCAACCATGTAAACTCTGACCTTTCACCTTCCGACATAATCAAAACTTTAAATTTATGGTGTGGCGCGGGGATTTTCAACCAACTGTCAACTGATTGGCTTCGTACCGATAAACTTTACATCACGAATACATGGCTCTAACGTAATCACTAAATGAACATACAAGAAAGAGGCTTTGCACTATTCCTAGCGTCCTTAGAGTAAACTACTTTTCAAATTGAAATGTGCATTTAGGCTAAGGGGTGTCGGAACTGTGAAGGCAGTGACAAATCTTACTGATACAATAGTAAAAATACCTTTCCACATCAGATAAATTGATTAAAAATTCTAGACGATCGGCAAATATTAAATATGGAAAAGGTCCGGATAATATGCGATCAGATTTAGTGGTTCTTGCAGCCACTCTATATTGAAATGTTAAAGTCAATGAACACTGAAATAATTCGGCCACATTCAATCGCTATTAATTCCTGCACATTCTGAGGTCCCGTTGCAGTCTTCAAAGGACAAAGTCGGCCATTTTCCGCAATTTTTCGATGACTAAAATCCCAAGTCAAATCAATAGGCGGACCCATATGGTGCCCATAGATGGCTTCAGGGGTATTAAAACCAACCCCTTGCTCTATATGGCAATGTTCGATGTTTGTCTGGGCGTCCGCGCTATTTGAACCAGCCGTCATGTTTGAACCCCAGCACATAACAAATATTACTACGCATAATGTGTCGTAGAGTGCGTGGGCGGCCTGTGACCTGCATACTAAGGCCGAACAAACAAAATTGTGTTGTTTCGATAACCCGACCTATCCTATTTTTTACCTGCCGGCCCTAAACTTTTTTGGGCTACGTAAATACGGAAGTAAAAAAAAAGAAAGAAAAAACCCGTAAAATCACGCTTTCGTTACTTGGCATTTGATTTTTACTTGAACGAGGATGTCTGTTATGTTTTTCCCTTTTATATGTATGATACATATTTCTGGAAATGTTGTGGCCAGTGTTTGACCGCCCTGAACCCCTGAAAAATGCATATTTAAGAAAAAAATATTTTGGAAAAAAACATTCCTGCCGACGTACCTACCCTATTTTTGAAAACAATGTTTTCGGAACAACACAATTTATTGTTTTTGGCCTAACTTGAGAACGAGGAGCACACGCATAAACAAATGCACTTGTTACAAACTACTGTAAAATGGTGAATTAAAAGCCAATTTATGTTTGATTTAACTATCGAATGACACGGAGTTCGAAACGGAGATAAAAACATAGGCCCGATGGATATATGATAAAACTTAAAGATTGCTATGGTGTCAGATTGTGAAACAGGTACAGAGTTATACATTTTCTTTGCGTTTGATCGTGAGCTAATCTTGATTTTACGTAAATCTTCATTGACTTTAAAGATTTTTTGGACATTTTCTTACCATTCCGTTGTTGTTTTCAAACATGACATGATCAGTTGTTGAACGTCGAAAACATCGCACTCAGAAGTAGTGCGACTGAACGGTGTGGCGTCGGTGACGTCATCGTGATACCTCGCCGGGTGATGTCAATCGATACCACTTATGATTGTTGTTATTAAACAGGGGATTTCTTTGTGCATTGTGTAATTATTTGTATCAGTTGAATGGCATTTCGAACCAAAAGCGAGTACATCGCAACGACAGTCACTTGTTCCGGCAGCGGTCTCCCTTGTCTTCCCGTCACTCGTATGGCACTCTTTCCTGACTGACAGTGGTTTATCAAGTCAAATATACCAATAAACAAACGCGGAAATTGGCCGTGATAAGTGATTGCCGTGTAAACCGTATAATTCATGTCACGAACGCGAAGATATCGTTCATCTGTAATATTTAGCTTTCGTAGTTTTGAAAACACAATACTGTACATTCCCGAGACATGCACCCTACTGGCACTGCAGAACATTTTTGTGTTGACGAAACAGGGTTGAAACATGACCCTGTAGTGAAACACATTTCTCGGATGCTAAGTTCTTTATCTCACCGTTGTTTCATTTCGAACCAAGCAAGACTCCTGTGTCTTGAAGAAGTACGTTTTAATAATGAAACAAGTGCTGTTTGAAACTTTGCATAATAGGATTCAATTCAGCTAATAAGAAAAGAAACATTAAGTTTATTGTATGACCAAATTTCCATGTTTGGTGTACCCAAGCTAAGTGTATACTTACAAGGCATACATCTTTACTTCATGCTAGCAATTATGCCGGGTCCCTTAACATATTTCATTCCTTTAGTTCATCGTATTTAAAAAGAAACGATAAAGGTCTGCCACAAATACAAAATGCAAATAATACATTGACAAGACTTTGATATTTGATGGCACATTTAAGCACTTCGCTAGAAGATAAACAAAATGCAATTTCGTTACGTGGCGTAATCACAAAGTAACGTTGATAGTTCTTTCCTACTCTGACTAACAGATTGATATAGGGTTAATGATATGTACATTGTATATCAGGATGTCCCTATACTTCTGTAGACTTCTTTAGAAATAGTTATACAAGTGTCACTTCTTGTTTTTATAGAAAGAAATTCAAACACATTCCGGTGATTGCGGCTACATAGTTTGTACTCTGACTTTTTTCCTGTTGATTTGTTTATCTCTTCGTTTGGGCATATGCTAATTTATCATGGCTGTGACGGCGATTCCGTGTCATGGGCGTGTATTTCGAAAGTTTTACCCATAAGGTACCTGCAGGACAGAGATGCAAAGGTTAAGATACAGATTCGTGCTTTGGAATCAGTAAGGTTAATTATCAATATGATTCTAGGGGTTGAGACGTGAACATGCCGGAATGAAAAATCTTTTGTCAATCAAAAAAACAATTAGGATTTCTGAGATGAATGTAACCTTTGAGCATATACTTAAATTACATTGCGTCGTCGTTGGCCGTATAACTTTGGGTTCAGTTAAACACTTTCAATAATTGTTCTATCCAAATGTAAAACTGATGCAGTCAGATAGATATTAGGCAATCGCATATCGCAATTTTGAGTTTTGACACTCCTAAGCCTGTTTGCACGTTCAAATTAACAGCGAGTGAAAGGTCGCTGTAGAAATATCAATGGCCTCGCTTTCAAGCAAATCCTTTTTGATTTTCTGTGCTCTCTTGAAGGCGACGCTGTAGTTACAACGAACTTTTTTGATTGCCTCTTCCCACTGATGAATATCTCTCTGTTTTGCCGAAGGATTACAGCCGACGTCAACCACAACACTTTCAGCATATATCGAAAGCTTTTCGTCTCCGTTGATAAACTCAGCGAGGCCTGAATTTGTCGTCACAAGGGTGGGTATGCCTGTCGCCATGGCTTCTAGTCCGATCATTCCGAATGGTTCACTCCGAGAAGCCATGATGCAAAGGTCACTCTGTTGGAAATCAATGCGAATGTCGTCCTGGGTTCCATATGGATACATAACAACCTCGAGGTATGGAGATTTGTTGTGTCGCGCGAAAAACTGTTTGGTTTCTTCACTTTCATCGCGCGGAACTCCACGGATGACGAACTTTGGCGGTCGTTGGAACATACCGTGGAAGGATTCTGCCACCTTACTCATTGCTTGTGCCACCAAGTCGTAGCCTTTCAACTTCTCAACACCCTTAACTCTGCCCACTGTTATCACTCGAAAGACACATCCCTTGAAGTCTTTTGGGGCTTCTTTCATCTTTATGTCGAAAATTTCTGATCCGGTCGTGGTATGAACTCGATGTGACGGAAGTCGTCGAGTGCGCGATATTTATTGTCGTAATGATATTTCATTCGAGGACCAACCGAGCAAATGAAATCTGCATTCGCTGCTGCATTTAAGACATCTGATTCTTTTCGTTGGACACTGTGAGGAGTGCCTGTCTCTTTGTACATTTCAGTATCTTCTGGAATAACATGGTTGAAGAAACATAACTTCGCGTCGTTGAATACCTCGCGTTTAATGGCTAAAGCTGCATCATGTGTGAAGGGTATGTGACCGATGATGAAATCCAACTGCGGAATCTCTTCTTTCAGGTGAGGGAAATACGACTTGTGGAGTATCAACCAATTCAAGTTCGGCTTTTTATCTGGTAAATAAGGGTTGACTCTTGGCGTTAAAATGCATTTGATTTCTTTTTCTTGTGCATCCTCACGGTCTTCTTTATCCGCTTTCAAAGCTGTGACGTACACGTCAAGGCCTGCTTTAACCGCAGTGCTTGCTATCTGGCGATGAACGGTGGATTTCCCACCCTTTGCAGTTCCCCATTCATCGTTAACGATCAAAACGGTTCTGCAGGAAAAAAAACGAGATAAAATATTTTCCAAGCCCAAATGTTACGTTGTACCTTGCGCAACTGGTCTTCACCTGACTTAAATCCACTGCACAAAGAGCGACATTTATTTTAATTTGTTTTCGTAAAATGTAGCAAGGGACTGCGCGATCAGAAAGTTTGTTATTAGTGTTTAATGGTCAATTATTAGTTACTTAAAATTATGCCACTCTAATAGTTGTCAATCTTATACTAACCTTTTTCTAGGCGAGTGCTTGAACTTTTTCTTTGGATTTTCACTTCTGTGGAAAATGTAAAAATGTCATGAAACGAATGAGAGATACTTTTTGTTGTATCTTTCATGGCAAACTAAATAGTTATTTACAAGAAGTATGGGTAAACCTGGATATTGTTGATGTGAACAGTTTTTCCGAGTATTTTGACAGCTAGATGTATAATAAGCGTTGCTGAGAAATATGTACTCTTGACTTACGTCCATGGCATGTAGAAAGATTCGCTTGCGCCAACGGAAAAGTTTTTCTCCACTGTGAGAGGTTATGCTAGCACGTCTCAGATGCTCTTATGATCGTTTGCGAAATGAAACAGAAAATTTAAAATGGTGGATATGAAAGACTTATGGGATAGGAACGAGGTTGAAAATGAATACCCTTGTTTTACCGTGTTACCTTATCCATAGGTTAAAGGTGAAGTATATCACCCAGTTTTATTTTAATACTCTGACAGAGAGAAATCTATGTCTCTGATGAAATCAGCTGATTGAAATGGAACTTCAGCGTCATAGGAGCGTTGTAGTTCGTACTTTCAAATCCACGAAAGAGATGAGTGAATACTAAAAAAAGTGTCGATATCATTACCTCTCAATTTATCTACTTTCCTTGATTGTAATGTGAAACGGTATCAGACTTAACACTAGAACTAAACTAAGCAGAATCGTTGCAATATGTTAATAGTTTTAATTCCTCGATGCATGGGTTCATCAAGGTCCTTCTACTTGCAATGATCAAAATTATCTTACCTTTTCTCCCCCGATGCCATGTCTTCTTTCAAAATACGAGTAGTACCTTGTGTTTCCTCAATTCGTGTTCCCTCTAGTACTCTTTGATATCACTTGGTAGATAGAGAACAGAGAAAGGGCATGAGATAAAAATAATGCATATTTTTCCCGAGAGAAATGTGAAATGCAACTCTACAAAAGAAGCGAGAACACTATTAATCAACCTTTAACCATATATCACACTCATTTTAGAAAATCCATTTCCCAGATCATAGTAATTCTGACAGAAGAAAGTCTTCGATCGCAGCTTAGGAAGAATCTGTTAATAATCAAACAGGATGTCTGAATTTCTTACTTATCGTTACCACCTTGTAAGGAGAGACATTGACCATATTTGGAAGCATGTGGTAACGAGCGCCAATCGCATTCATAACATATATTTTCTAGACCTATCAGATATTAAAATGAAGTAAATGACAACAGCACAGCACAATTCTAGATTAAAATATATACTGGTATCGAAGACTGGTTCTACGCCAATATTTTAAATGTATGTCAATTGCAAAGTCTTTATTCTACTCCAAAAGAATGTGAAAACGCCCATTAGTCAGCTTGTCAAAATATCTTCTACATATCTGCAATCCACTCTTATTGTTTACATTTGAATTCTAGTCCTAACCAGAATTTAATTGTCAACAATAACAACACAGTTTACACATGTACAGGCTGAGTTGACAAGCTGAATACATTGTATATCAACATACTGTTGGGAGTAAACCAAGAAAGTATGGTTTAGATTGAAAGCAAAATAGGGAAAAAATCATCAAAAGTTAGCATTACTAGCCCCTGAGAGTACAGGGACCGATCGTCTACATGGAAACTATGGTATATCTTACAATGCAACAAATGATTATTGTATTGTATCGTATATGATACCTAAACTCAAGACAATTCTTACAACTCGTCACGTTCAGAGTTTAAAAATACCGCTTGTTTCTTCCTCGCAACAAAACCTTCAACTTTTCTACAACTGAGTAATTGATAGTCTTGTTTTCATTTAAGTTCCTTATATGGAATGAGCTGTGTCAAAGGCTACCTCGAAGTAATTATTACAAGGACGTTTCTTATTGCTTCTTTCCATTAGTGTATCTCTGTAGTGGGGCATTGAGTTGTACCCGACACAAACTATCAAGTCATGCGCATATATATTGAGGTCTCAGTCTGCTTTCTTTTCCTCTGCCAAACCTGAGTGGGACGTAAAAAGGGTTGCCATAGCTTCTAATCCGACCATTCCGAATGGTTCACTTCGAGAAGCCATGATGCAAAGGTGACTCTGTTGGAAATCGATGCGAATGTTGTCCTGTGTTCAAAATGAACACATACTACATCGAGGTACGGAGATTTGATGTGTCGATTAAGAATTTTCTGCTCTATTCACTTTAATCCAGCGGACTCCCACGAATTATCATCTTTGGATGTATTTGAAACAAAACATGGAAGGATTCAGCAACCCTACCTATCGTTTGTACCGACAAGTCGTAACCTTTCAACTTTTCAACATCTTTCAGTCACTCGTACGACGTTTCCTTTGAAGTATGTCAGCGTTGTTTCATCTTTACATTGAAGAATTTCTGGACCGGTGAGGTACCAACTCGATGTGTGTTGATGGCTTAAGGTGTGAAAGGGCACGATATTTTGTTGCTGAATTGGTTCCTCATGCGTGGTCCAATGGAACAGATGTTAAACTTTGATGCCATCTTAAACAGATCAGACTCCATTCGTTCAACCGGTTGCGGAGTCTCTTTGTATGTTTTGTCTCTTCTGGCAGTATGTTGTTGAAGAGGACAGATTCTGCTTCAGTGAAGACATCCTCACGCATGCTTAAAGCTGCACTATGTGTTATCGGGGCGTGTCCTATTATGAAAGACAACTGCGAAATCTCATGTCTAAGATAACTAAATTCAAAGTAATGCCGATGATGTTTTAGCCAATCCAAATCAGGTGTCTTATCACGAATAAAGCGACCGACTTCTGGCGTCAAATCTTTTTGATCCCAGCTTCTCTGGCGTTTTTGAGGTCAGCCTTATCTGCAAAACCTGCTTGCACTAAAATGCTTGCTATCTGGTGGTTTACGGTAAATATTCCAGCCTTTACAGTCCCACGTCATCGTTTGCGATCAGAAATGTCTTATAATTGAAATATATTGATAATTAAACAAGCTTTCTTTGGAGTTTAAATAAGGTAATGTAAAAACCTTTCCCCATCTGGAGACAGCGACTGTGTATGCTTGTTGTCGGTATCATTTTAAGCCTTGTACCCTATTAAAATGAAACTTACTGCCTTTATATCTCAGGCCCTTTATTAAATGTAAACAAGTGCTCTCATTTTGTTTAGTATTTTTGGCATCATTATATTTATCAGCACGGTACGTTAAATGCATCGTTCTCATCATGTGAAAGTTCAACGAGTGGTGGTAATTGACTACTTGATTGGAAGGTCAATGCCAACCTATAGGTCAATGTGAGAAAAAATTGAGGCTAGAAAAACTTTGCTTCCAAAATATCGATATGTATCAGGGAAAGCAGAAAAAAAACTTTTAAAAATGTTTTAAAGCAGACGACTTCCAGATAGAAGTACATGCTGTTTTAGTGGTCAATTGTATTCATGCTGTTTGAAAAACGCACTTATCAGGTATTAGCAAGAAATAAATAGTCTTTTTGTCTGCTCTCTGCTCTGCTGTCATCAAACGCCTCATATTTGTCATACAAAATATTAATTAATTACATTAACGAAACTGTGGAGCACAAGTACGCCCTAAAATCTCTAATAATGGTTTAAACCATTCTGTAATGTACATTCTATTTCGTACAAATATTTAGAGAAGTATGTACAGAACTGAGTTTGTTTCGACCACCAAAATAGATCACGACATTCCCAACCATTTCGTAGAACTGAGTCCATATAAGGAATCTTCATGACCAACTAGGGATTACATGAGGTCAGAACGGCGTCTTGTGTCATTTAATGACGGTACAGTCGCACCTTTGACCCTACGTGTAAACAACCAAGTAGTCGCGTCGTGTGTTTTTATGAGTTAAATGAACTTCACAATAAGGCAGTCTTGCAGGGGATGGTATCACACTAATATCTTACTGTGTGCGTTTAAGCCCTTCTCAATGCGTACCCACATAAAATATCGAATTTAAATTCACGATATCGTTGTACATTTTGGAATAGGTAACTGCCATTTTAGTCTGTGCTTTGTACTTAGCGACAAAGATATTTACTGACTATTGCAGTTGTTGAGAATGGTCGAACTCTGTCTTACATGGAAGCAACCATTATGAGCATGCTAACCTGACTTTGGCAGTAGAAGCAAATACAATATTTTCTGAATACACTTCTAGGAGCTCTTACGTATTTTATTGTAATCGCTCGATTAGGAATTAATAATTTTCCGGATCTGCATGAAATATTCTGATAAAAGAGTCATGACACTCATTGGTAGTTCAATAGCGTCGCGATCGTCACCCATGTCAAAGCTTTAGAAATTAGGTCACAAGGAGAGACCTGACGATAGAAATATGTCCCCGTAATACCACTTGTTACCATACATTTGTCATATACTCTCACATACGTTGACTAGTGACTTTGTAAATGAAGCTAGGCAGTGTATGCACAAGTTACAATTGCAATACTCATGACATTACTAGGATTGGATGGTTACAACGATTATTTTCACATTGAAAACCCTTGTCATGTTATCGACATAATGTGCGAACAGTTTCAATAGGTAAACCATGCAAATCAGTGTCGATTCTGTTGGTTTGTGAACAAAATTCTACCTTGCCTAGTTAAATATGACCCTTTCATCTTCGGACGTAATCAAAATTTTAATTTTATGATCTTTAGCCCTGATTCTCCACCAATTGTCAACTCGTAGGCTTCGCAATGATAACGTTTTACATTATCATAAAGGAATATGTCAGAAAAGCATTGTGTGCTATTGCTAGTGTCCTTAGAGTAAAATAGTCATCAAATTGAAATTTGTATTCAAGGTATGTCGAAACGACGACAATGGTAACACACGTATTTGATACATTTGTACAAACGCATTTCCACATCAGGCGAATGAATTTAGTGAATTAGAAGATTGGAAAATGTTAAAAATTGAAATTTCCAGATGATGTCTGGAAACATTTCTCTGTTGCTTCGGCCACTCTTTATTAAATTGTTAGAGTCAATGAACACAGGACCTGAAAGAATTCAGTTGCATTCATTGGTTATTATCACACGATGTTCCCTTTGCTGTCTTAATTTCTTTCTCACTTATATTTCGTCACCAATAAAACCATACCATCCATACTATAAATTCCTTTGCAAGACAATTGTTTTACTTTATTTTATTTTGAACCAAGCGTAAGACTACTGAGTCATTTTATTACTGAAGATTGATTTTTTATTATGAAACAAGTGTTCTTCGAAACTTTGCATTAAAGTATTCAATACAGCTTATCATTTAAGAAACGAAACATTAATTGATTGTATGACCAAATATGCCATGTACCAACGTGCATGCTTTTTAAGGAATACGTTTTCATTTCACTCTAGCAATTACACTACTAATATAAATGATTCCACTAGTTTTTCATATTAAAGGCAAACGATAATCGGTTATGATCACACAATCTACATTGACAAGACATTTGATAAAAATTAATGTATCTCGTTTAAAAGAGAACACAGTATAGTCCCAAAATGAAATTACAGAACACGGTGATATTTCTAGAACATCATCACTTCCTACTCTGATAAACGGATTGATAAGGCGTTGACATTTTGTTAGTATTTCCTTGCACTTCCTTGCATTTTTTGTTTCTCTCAGGTGAAGTTGGCCTCAAGTACGAAGCCTCAATATGAACTTAAAAGGCCACTGAACGATAATTGTTACTTACATGTATTGGTTAGGTGACTAAGTTCCGTACGTTGTGAATTTAAATCTATTGAGAGGTTACTTTAACCACGATAGAATAAGACTACAGGCTTATATAAGGCTTTGTGACAAAAGTGCTGCCGGTGAAATATGCCAACACTTTTACAAGAAAGAAACGTACACGACAGAGATGCAAAGGTTAATAGAGTTCCATCCTTTGAGACCAGGTGTAGTTGCGTATTGTGATAAGAGCGTTTTGGATAATGATACACGTGAAAAACAATCTGTCGGATGAAACAATTATTTATGAGATCAATGTAACCTTGTGCATAAACACATATGGTTGGTGGTAAAACTCTCAGTTCAATGAAAAATGTTGAATGGTGTTTTTTTCATCTGATTATGAAACAAAGTTCAAGTCGTAGACTTTCGACACTCGTAAGCCTATTGTTCATTCAACTTAACAATGATTGAAAGATTGCTGTTGAAGTATTGATAGCTTCGCTTTCATTCAAGATCTTTTTGATGGCCTGTGCCCTCTTGAAGGCGACGCTGTAGTTACAAAGAACCTTCCTGATTGCCTCTTCCCACTGATGGATATCTCTCCGATTTGCCGATGGATTACAGCCGACGTCAACTACAACACTATCAGCATATATCGAAAGGCTGCTATCTGTGTTGATAAACTCAGCGAGGCCCGAATTTGTCGTCACGAGGGTCGGTATGCCGGTCGCCATGGCTTCTAGTCCGATCATTCCGAATGGTTCACTTCGAGAAGCCATGATGCAAAGGTGACTCTGTTGGAAATCGATGCGAATGTCGTCCTGTGTTCCATATGGATACATAACAACCTCGAGGTATGGAGATTTGTTGTGTCGCGCGAAAAACTGTTTGGTTTCTTCACTTTCATCGCGCGGAACTCCACGGATGACCAACTTTGGCGGTCGTTGGAACATACCGTGGAAAGATTCTGCCACCTTACTCATTGCTTGTGCCACCAAGTCGTAGCCTTTCAACTTCTCAACACCCTTTACTCTGCCGACCGTTATCACTCGAAAGACACATCCCTTGAAGTCTTTGGGGGCTTCTTTCATCTTTACGTCGAAGAATTTCTGATCCGGTCGGGGTATGAATTCCATGTGCTGCGTGTCTTGGCGTACGAGTGCACGATACTTGTTACTGAAATGACCCTTTGTACGTGGACCGACCGAACAGATGACGTCAAACTTTTCACCCATTTCAAACAGCTGTGTCTCCATTTCCTGGACTTTGTCTGGCGTTGCATCATCTGAGTAGACTTCTGTGTCTTCTGGAATGACGTGGTTGAAAAGGAAGGATTGAGCTTGTTTAAAGATATCCTTTTTCATGAGGAGAGCGGCGATATGTGAGTCCGGTGCGTGGCCGATGATGATGTCTACCTTCGAAATCTCGGTTTTCAGATGAGGGAAAAATGATTGATGGTGTATTAACCATGTTCTATGTGGTGTTTTGTCAGGGTAGTAGGGACTGACTTCTGGTGTGAAAATCTTTTTGATGCGTTTTTCTTCTGCGTCCTTACGGTCTTTCTCGTCCGCTTGTAATGCAGTAACGTAGACATTATGACCTGCGTCTGCCGCAAGGCTTGATATATAACGATGGACTGTAGAAATCCCACCTTTTGCAGTTCCCCATTCGTCATTAACGATGAGAATAGTCCTGTAATTTTACATATGGTAATATACTTTAACTGTACCGTGCAAGGCATAGCTAGAAAGCAAACGATTATCTTACGCGTGCGCACGAAGCAGTTGGGTGGTGTCTGTGTTGAAAATGTGTAACTTGCAAGCATAATGTACCTGCTATTTTCCTATTCATTCTATTTTAATGGAATATCATAATGTTGTGCACTGACGGTATTCATTTTTCTAAATTCGTAAAGTCATCTAAAGGCGAGAAAATGCAAAGCTACAAAACACTTCATCACATCCTATATTGTGATTTCATTATGAACAATAATTGTTTTAATCTCTTATAATATGTGTACAATTTTACCAGAAGATAACGGCAATATCAGAACTTAGTAATCTTAATATCATGTGCTACTTACTTTGCGAGATGTGCCATTTCAGAGAAGTGACGGTTCTGTCATTTGTCTTTGTCGTTCCTGAAGAGAGATTGATAATTGTACGTTATCAGAGAGAGAGAAATTTTGCGAAGATTGCGGTGGCGGTACTCTTCTCTAAACTTCAAATTTCACGCTCACAACTTCCTTCTATTACTATCTTGAGGTTAGCATAGAAGACAGTGGTAAAATACTCAGCACAGCCACCGTTTATTCACTGGTTATAATTCCGAAACCGATTATCTGACTTGGCTATAGTACCAATAAGTCATTGCAATTCGCTAGGTCGTAAATGCACTAATTATAAAATAAGACACTTCCTTCCGAAGAATATCATTGATTACAACATCAAATGCCTTCGAAAGGTCATGCAGGACAACATCGTTTAAATAATTGTCATCGAATTTCGGTACAAGATCATTTTGATTATTTAATTAGACAAACTCTACATTGACACTTTCTTCAGAACAATATCATTGTTTACGACATCAAATGCCTTCCACAGGTCATGTTAGTAGGACAACATCGTTTAAATAATGCGATGTCAACCTTTTCCGCATCTGGAGACGACAACTGTGTTATCTAAATATGCATGTTGTCGTTTATTTTTAAGTCTTGTTCTCTGTTTAAAATGAGACCTGTGAACACGTTTCTAAAATATTTTAAAGAGCTGGTAAGATAGAGATAGACCAATAATTCACAAGGCCATTGACACTTCCTGAACCTGTTTCTACAAAGGAACCACTCTCGCAAAATTTAAAAGGTTTGGAAACAGTCTAATGTATACTCATGTAAAATAAGCTTAACACAGGTTTGTCAATTACAGAAGCAATTTTCCGCTTCCTGCAGTGAACATTATCAATTCAGATTAGTATATATTGCAATTCAAATTAGTATATGGCAATTCAGACGGTATATGGCAAGATCATAGCCGGGTTTGAATTACTTCTTCTCAGGACATAAACAAGAAATTTCCTTTTAACAGGCACAATGGGGTGTCAGAACAACTTTGTTTCTTTAATCAGTTTTCTCATTCTGAAGATACTGAAACCGGTGTGTTCTCGCTTGCTTGACCGCGGTTTGTGGAGGGACCGTGGCTTTACCATGCAGACCCACTTTAAACGGTGACAGTTCAACACTATGCACAGCGGATACGAAAGCCTTATATGGTTTTAGGTAAGAACTGGTATTTCAGTACAAATGATGACAAACTAGTTATAAAAGAACAACAGATCCAAATAGGAAGCGTACTATGATAATTTATATTTGATCACAGTCCCTCAATCTACTGGATATTTCTTTTGTGATACCCCATGCAGTAGCGACTGAACGGTAAATTCAATGTCAAGGTAGAAGCAATTAAGGCTAGAGACAGCAAGTTTAAGTTTTCATGTCACTCAACTTTGAATGGTGTGCACACCTTTGGTAGTACAGCCTACGTATTGCCAGCTTAGAATCAAGTGTGTGTCAGTATCTAGGACAAGGGGTCAAACCGATGTAACAGGTTGTTTTCCGGTTTATACAACCGTAGTTAAAAATGAGGCAATCTATGAAGTTTACCTCAAATCATATTTAAGCTTGCTAAAACAATTAAACTAATGTTATGCTAGTAGACAATGTTAATATTTACGATGCGATAACTTGAGATAGAGGACTGTGGATTTAGAATAATTGCGACGCATTTCAAATCGTGGTTGAAACAGATTACAATGGTAAACAATATGGCTGCCTGTGATAGCGCCCTCTTGAAGCGTCAACAGTTTCAATCTACGGTGTGACTGAGTTCTCAAACGATCTGTGGATATATGATCCGCGTACAATAATACATTTATAGGAGTGAAAGGTTTTTTTCTAGTGTACAGTTATATAATGGGACAAGTGGGCCATCTTCCAGCGTTCTTTCCGTAAGTTTTGTTCGCCATACAGAGTAGCATCTTGGTCTGCTCCTTGAAATTTTTGTGTACCGATTAGCAGACTAAAACTGAAATACATAGTTTCCTGTACACAGCAAAAATTCATGCAAATTGCGTTTTCAAAGAAGGCTATTCCGTTGAAAACTATTAGCTGTAAATCAGATTGGTCTACAATGAACATTTCAGAACTGGTTAACACAGCAATACTTTGTGCATAATTCCAAGCATTTAATTATCGTCATGCAACGTTTTCAAGCGAAGATTCATTTTCTCCCGAATACTGAGTAAGACCATACATGAGGCAACGCCATGGTTTGATAATGATCTTTTTGTTGGCGTGACATGTGCAATTTTCGTATTCTCTGTCAAGTGGATTTTGATAACCATTGACTACATGGCGTATATACTTCGGTTATCTGCTAAAGGCATTTTGATTTGTAGCCCTTCCGGCTCAGGTTTCTTCTTTTGACAATGGAACTTTGATCAATAAACCTTTTCAGGGTTGAATTTTAAAAGCCAGTAATAAACTTTGCATTATGCTGGATTATTTCTCCTTGTCAACGATTTTGATGGATTTTGTCGGTCGTGCATGCTTTCTGAGGTTCAACGTGTTTCAAATTGTGTAAATCCATGTCAAAATGCTACTAAAAGATTGACACGAGAAAAGAAATACTTAAAATCCCCTACTTTGGTTGGGTTATACTGACCTAGCGTCCTGCAGACGAGCTGTACTTGCTGCGAGTTGGCCGGACCGTAAATACGCCGCCCGAAATGGGGCAATGGCTCTAATTTGTTCGAAACGCTGACTTTTTCCACGCATGCGCTATATTGTTTTCGTATACGCAGATAATGTAGGACTTAATGTAGGTTTTTGTTTGTTGCACGGCATCAACAATCGAAACTAGTTTAAAGGACTTCATTTTTGACAAGGAAGCGAACGAAGTTTCGGTCGCCCGTGGGATTAGAACAGAGCCTCGGTGTATGGAATTATTTCCAGTTTCTGTGTTAAATAAATACCGGATAAGAGAGCTTTTTCGTGTTTGACAGGCGTTTCTCCTGAATAGCAATGACTCACCTTCGCTTAGCCTGAACATGTACCAACCTTTCTTATAATTCACCTGGACAATGTCGTGCATT
>LD351855.1:54683-67741 GCA_001465055.1 Ptychodera flava | reverse complement strand
CTGCTGATGTATGGCCTATTAATATATGACTCAGATAAAGAATAAACAACATCGGCCAGTCCGAACTTCTCATTAGCTTTGATAGGAACCACTTACAGACAAAACACCATTTTTAACGTACTGATAAGTCTCTTCGACGCTGAGGGCGTGGATATTTCGGGCACCCTATTTTTGATGTTATGGTTGGGGGTTCATCGTGTTTTTTTCGGGGAGTGGGGGGTTCACTTTGTTTTTTATTGTAACATACCGGCTAATAATGTCATAAAATGTATCGTTCTAGCAATGATTTGCATTATTCAAGCGCAGATTTTGGCGCTCCTTCCGGGCGCCTACCTTTAATATATGAGAGATATTTGGATGTCTACAGATTAAAAGTATGCTTTTCGAGGTTTAATCATTACTGTACAGTGAAATCCACAATTGTATACAAATTTTAAGCATGGCGAAAAATGATCCTTGACTGTTTTTTTCTGTGAGTACACTGTATGAGAAAGCAACACGAACTTATATTTCATCATAAATGGATAAACTCGCACATGTATTACAATGGAAAAAATGACAATACATTTTGCATTGTCATGGATGCACCTGAATATGAAACGGTAATTGTTTTGAGATTGTCAAGTGGAATATGCAATGGGTAAAATAATAACTTACCCAAGTGGTCATGGCTGTCTGATAGGTCTCAAAGAGCAATAAAAAGTCCTTAAGTAACTGTGCACATAAGACAGACTGAAACTTAGAAAACTAGTTTCCCAGAGCTTTTAAGAAAATGTGATAGGAAAAAAGTAACGAAAGCCGTATTTCGTTGCTTTTGTCCACGGTTTTGGCAAGGGTGTGATTCCATTCTGTTAATACTAATAATATTTTCTTTTACTAAGTTTCAGACCTTGTCATTGAAAAGGTAAAAAAGAAAACCAAGACAGAGCTAGTAATGTTGAATAGCCTCTGTACCTTAGAAGCTGGCAGAAGGACTTCTTGTAAATATGATTTCAGAGAATTGAAACAGTGATAGTTTTTTTGTGTTTTGTTCGGTTGGGGTTACCCTGTTTTTGAAAGACAATTAAGGGGGTCACTATGTATTTTCCATGTGGCGTCAGCCATTTTTTGATGTCTACAAAGAGTCCACCCCGGCTGAAGAAACTGGCCAGTTCCTGACACTATAAGTTGTTCCCCACTGACCCAATAGCCGATACTCCCGGAAGAATTATATTTGCGCCCATGTGGGCGTTTTTTGTCGTCATTGGACATTGAAGGTATCTATTTCAGTAAAGAGTGTGGTATATTTATGGAGCCGGTGGATTACAATAAACGTATTTCACATGTTTCTTATACTGGTATGATTTGTGAACGCTTGACGAGTTGCTAACAGACGATTACGGGGAAGAAATAGAATTGCCCATACAAAGAAGACGATTAAACAAGTGATTCAATCTATGACCTTTATCGAAAAACAAGCATCACTCTACTAGCTGACTAGTCTGCATAACAATGTATCCTGCGTGCTCTACCTAAAAATCTGACATGCATGACCAGGCACACCTGAATTTGTCCAGCTCGTTGTTCCGTCATACTATTTTCAGGAATATCCACTGTCAACGTCACTCGAAGAATAAATTGCGGATTTACTTGGAGCGAAGGTCGACGCAGGAAAAGGATACGGCAGCAAACTGAAAATCGGATTCTCCACCACGAAGAGAACATGGCTCTGGAAGCGTGCGCACAAAGTCAAATCTCAATTGTTTGAAGATTTACAACTTACCGGTATATGTATCAGCACAATCCGTCAATCACAATGATTGAGGGACTGTGGTATCAGGTAGAAAGCGTATCGTTTGAAGTAATCGACTGTAAAGGGTACAGCTACTGATTCTACAAGAAAAAGTCTAATTTACAAATGTTTTAAAATTGATTTTCATGTTTCCTGTTGCGATAAGAAACAAATAAAAAGAGTCCAGCGGACATGAATTCATTGATTCGGTCGTGTGGAGGCGCTGGCATACTTTACAACATCAATCGAAATCATGCACCTCTACAGCTCGAACCACTCCCATGCTGATACATCGCAGGTGAAGGTGGGAGGCATTCAGATACAGGTCGACTATTGGAGTGAACCTAATTTCGTGCAGATACTACCTTCAGACTATCCGGCAAGGATTACTGATTAATGAAATCCGATAATTATATTATTCAATTGCAACAGAAGACATGCCATGTAAAAATTGCATTGGAGGAAATAAATTCAAGCTGCTGAATCGGGCGGACTAAGTAGGTCAAGGTTTGTTGAGTTACTGTAATAGTAAATAGACAAGAAGTATATACAACCTATGCCACAGATGTATGGTTTAAAAAAACCCCAACAAAACGCAGTTTAATTACAAAATGGAATCACAGAGTAACGATGATATATCTGCTATATGGTACTTGATATAGTGCTGATGCTATTTATGTCAGCATTCTTTACACTCCTGTAGATCTCTGTAGAAAAAGTTATACATGTATCACTTCTTGGTTTTATGGCAAGAGGTCGAAACACATTCCGGTGATTTGGGCTACAAAGTTTGACCTCTGAGTTTTTCTCCATTGATTTGTTTATGTTATCATTTATTATGGCTATGACAACGATTTTGTGTCATGCAGATACATTTTTGAATGATCACACACACACACACACATATATATATATATATATATATATATATATATATATATATATATATATATATATATATATAGTTACGACAGAAAAGGGCTCTTCTATGCTGAAAGCCATGATGTAGGTCCGAACCGTGCAGAGTTATATTTATATATTCTTAAAGGCTTGATGTATGTCCGATTTTGTGCAGACACACAAGACCTCACACACATATACAACACACACACGCACTGGGTAACGTTTTTAGTGTAAATACAGAATGGTACAGATTTTTTAGTGAGACTGTTAGGTACCACGTCAGTGTTTTCTTTAAGACCTTAACCCTCACGGCGGATTTGCTCAGTGAACTCTGCACGGTTCGACCTACATCAAGCCTTTAAGAATAAAAGGACTTCCTCACTCATCAGAGTCTGTCTACCCTCAACACACAAAAGGCACCCGCAAGACAGAGATGCAAAGGCTGAGATACAGACACGTGGTTTGCAATCAGTTATGGCCGGGATTCAAAATTTCTGTCAAAATAAACAATGGATTTCTAGGATGAATGTAACCTAATTAGTATATACGTTCTCGTTGGCATGTATAACTCGGGGTTCAATGAAATAGCTTCAATAATGTTGTTATCCAACTGATGCAGTCGTATGAATATCAGGCAGTCAAATATTGTAGCTTGGAGTTTCGACACTCATAAGACTGCTTGTCCATTCAGGTTAATACCGAGAGAAAGGATGCTGTAGACGTATCAATAGCTTCGCTTTCAAGCAAAATCCTTTTGATGGCCTGTGCCCTCTTGAAGGCGACGCTGTAGTTACAAAGAACTTTTTTGATTGCTTCTTCCCACTGATGAATATCTCTCCGATTTGCCGAAGGATTACAGCCGACGTCAACTACAACACTTTCAGCATATAATGAAAGGCTGTCATCTGTGTTGATAAACTCTGCCAGGCCCGAATTTGTCGTCACAAGGGTGGGTATGCCTGTCGCCATGGCTTCTAGTCCGATCATTCCAAATGGTTCACTCCGAGAAGCCATGATGCAAAGGTGGCTCTGTTGGAAATCGATGCGAATATCGTCTTGTGTACCGTATGGATACATAACAACATCGAGGTATGGAGATTTGTTGTGTCGAGTGAAAAACTCTTTGGTTTCTTCGCTTTCATCTCGCGGAACTCCACGGATGACCAACTTTGGCGGTCGTTGGAACATACCATGGAAGGATTCTGCTACTTTACTCATCGCCTGCGCCACCAAGTCGTAGCCTTTCAACTTCTTAACATCCTTAACTCTACCGACAGTTATCACTCGAAAGACACATCCTTTGAAGTCTTTTGGGGCTTCTTTCATCTGTATGTCGAAGAATTTCTTGTCTGGTCTTGGTATGAACTCAATGTGCTGCTCGTTTGGGAATTCGAGTGCACGATATTTATTACTGAAATGGCCCGTTGTACGTGGACCGACCGAACAGATGACGTCAAACTTTTCTCCCATTTCAAGAAGCCGCGTCTCCTTTTTCTGGACTCTGTCTGGCGTTGCATCATCTGAGTAGACTTCTGTGTCTTCTGGAATGACGTGGTTGAAAAGGAAGGATTTGGCTTGTTTGAATACATCCTTTTTCATGAGGAGGGTAGCATCGTGTGAGACAGGTGCGTGGCCGATGATGAAATCCAGCTTTGGAATCTCTGTTTTTAGATGAGGGAAATATGATTGATGGTAAATCAACCATGTGTCATCCGGGGGTTTGTCAGGGAAGTAGGGACTGACCTCTGGTGTGATAATCTTTTTGATGCCTCTTTCTTGTGCGTCCTTACGGTCTTTCTCGTCAGCTTTTAAGGCGGTGACGTATACATCATGGCCTGCTTGTACCGCAAGGCCTGATATATGACGATGGACTGCAGATATCCCACCTTTTGCAGTTCCCCATTCATCATTAACGATGAGAACAGTCCTGTAATTTTATATATGGTAAAATGTTTTAAGTACACAGTCAAAAATATAGCTAAAATACATACGATTATGTTACAAAGGATTTGGAGGCTGTTTATGTTGAAAAGTTTTAACTTGCAAACATAATGTACCCGTTATTTTTCCACTGGTTCTGTTTAATATAATATGAGTGTTGCACATTGACGGTATACGATTTTATGATAAATTCATGTCATCTTAAAGAAAGAGAATGCTCGGCAACAAAACAACGTCAGCAAATCCTACATACTGATTTCATTATGAACAATATACACTCGAATAATTGTTTTCATCTCTCATATTTTTTTCAGTTTTACTATAAGATAAAGGCAAAATCATCCTAAGTAATTTTAATATAGTGTGCTACTTACTTTTTGCGATTTGCCATTTCAGATAGAAGTAACAGATCGGTTATTTTTCTTTGTTTTGCTTCTGGAGAGAGATAATTAGAATAAACTACCGAAGAGAGAACTTTTGTGAATACTACGGTTGAGGGAACGTGCTCCAAAACTCAAATTACAATCTTCTTGCATTGACTATCTAGAGCATTAGCATTGAAGATAATGGCAAAATACACAGCACAGCCACCGTTCATTCACTGGTTATGATTCCGACACCAATTATCTGGTCTGGCTACCCACACGCCATTGCGCTTCCTGGGTCGTAACCTGCATACTCTTACGCGTTACTTGTATAATATCTACTTCGATTTCTGGTAAGGGTCTATATCTTCTCCCCTCGTACATTACAGCCGGCGTTTGATTGCATGTTATTTTGATATTAAGCTTAACGTGCGTTTGTTTCATATTCTAGTGATCTATGTTCCACGAACAATTGCCAATAACTGTGGTCACTTACAACCAATGTATTAATCGTAAACTTAAAAAAAGAGATTCCAGTAATGTCTACTTACAATATTCACTCTTACGCCGTTTTTCCGTGTTTCTGTCCCGCTTCAATTACTCGTGAAGACGCCAAACTGCGGTGCGATTCCGCATCTGTATAAAGGATGAGCATATTAAGGTATATTGCTGCAGGGTCGGCGTCGCTGATGCTTATAATCGACAATAAACAATATGTGAATCTGTAGTTGTTTTCCTCAGACACTGGGCCAGACAGTAGATGAAAATTTTAATATATATTCTGACGAGACTATTTGAACTTTTAATTAGCGATCGAGTTATTCGGAAAGTAATTTTCATCTGGGCTAAAGTGCACAGAAAGAAGAAAAGAGGAAATCACAAAAACACAGTGAAGAAAAACCTTGGAAATTGTTGCTGAGGAACATTTCCTTTAAGCATACCTTCAATTTCACCCTGAAATAATTTAAATTGGGAGCATACTTTAAATCATCTTTTAAACCAGTTCTTAAATTTAAAATAACCGATAAATGCGTCAGAAAAATTATAGACACTTTCTTTTGAAGAATATCACTATCTACGACATCAAATGCTTTCGAAAGGTCATGTAGGACAACGTTTAAGTGACCCTTATTGAAATTGTGTACAAGATCATCTGATTATTTAATCAAAGCTATTTACAACAATGTTATTCCTGAAAATTTAATCCGGTTCTATGGAGGGCAAATTATCACAGGACAAGTAATCATGCAGAGAACTGGGAACACAATTCTGAAGTATTTTGAAAGAGCTGGTAAGATAGGGATGGGCGGATAATTCAAAAGGTTATTATCACTTCCTGAACCTGTATCTACAAAGGAACCGATCTAAAATTATTATTATTAAAAATTGTTTAAAATGCACTACACGTACGTCTCAGTGCATTGTACATAGCTGGATAAAATAATTTAAAAAGTACAACCACACAAGAAAGTTAAAACAGAAAATTACACATAAAACTGAGTAAAAAGATGGGTTTTCAAATTACGCTTAAAACTATCTACACTTCTCGCGGTCTTAATTTCAAATGGCAAATCATTCCATAGTAAGGGTGCACATACTGAAAACGCTCTCTGTCCATATGTCTTGTTAAAGTTGCCACGGGGCTGGGTTAAACATAATTTGTCACGCGATCGCAGGTCTCTAGCTGGTACATATAAATCTAATAAATCTCTCAGATAAACAGGTGCATTTCCATGGATAATTTTGAATGTTAGCAACAAAATTTTAAATCTGATGCGGGCCTCTACCGGCAACCAATGTAAATCTTTGAGTACGGGTGTGACATGATCGAATTTGCGCGTACGAGAAACTAACCTCGCCGCAGCATTCTGTAGACACTGTAGTCGTGCAAGTTGTCCTCTAGGGATACCAAACAAAAGACTGTTACAATAGTCTAAGTTGGACGTCACAAATGCGTGGACTAGTTTTTCAGTTTTAGATCTGTCAAGAAGTTTACGAATTTTAGCTATTCTATGCAAAGAGAAGAAACCATTTCTGCACAGCGTATTGATATGGTCAGAATGCTACCGTCCCAACTTAAAGTAATGCCAAGATTTCTGACTGAAACTGAAGGAATTATGTCGCATTGACCAATTCTCAGACTGTCTAGCTTTGTCACATCAGATTGTAGACGTGATGAGAAGTGAATAACTTCAGTTTAGTGGTCATTTAGTGCAAGCATGTTAGATTTCATCCAGCTGCGGACGTCCTCGACACACAGTTCAATGTTATTCCGGATATCGTCAGGTCTATTGCAGATGACATAAATTTGCGAACACTTACATGTAAAAACGATTGAGAAACAGTCATGTTTGATGATTGCCAATTACAGCAGCAATTTTCAGATTCCTACAGTGAACATCAATTCAGATTAGTATATAGCAATTCAGACGGTCTATGGCAAGATCATAGCGGGTATTGAATTACTTCTTTTCATGAGATAACGGAGAAATTTCCTTTTAGCAAAGACAATAAGCTTAAGATGTACAACTTTGTTTCTTTATATCTGTTACTCATTCCAAAGATAATGAAAATTGTACGATCTCGCCCGTTCGACCACACAGTCCAATTGCCAAGGCTAATAGTCAAACGCTATGCAAAGCGAATACGAAAGCCTTACATATTTTGGGGGAGGAGCGGGTATTTCACTGCAAATGATAACAAACCAGCGACGGAAGATCAAAGGGTCTGAATAGAAGGCGTTCCATGACAATTTATATTGGATCACGGTTCCTATACCTCTTGGATATTTCTTTTGCGTTTTCATCATACAGTAGCAACTGGCATGTAAAATCCTATGTCAAAGGAAAAGGCGATCAAGGCTAGAAACAGCAAGTTTAAGTTTTCATGTCACTAAATATTAATGGTGTGCACACAGAAGTCGTTCAGCCTACGTACAGACAGCTTAGAACTAAGTTTGTGTGAGTATCTAGGACAAGAGGTCAAACCGATAAGGTCGGTTTCCTGTTTATACAACCGTAGTTATAGAATAAGGCAATCTATGAAATTTACCACAAAGCATATTTTACCTTGGTAAAACAATTAAACTAGTGTCATGTTAGTAGACGATGTTAACACTCACGATGCGATAACTAGAGATAGAGGACTGTGGCTTTAGAATAATTGCAACGCATTTTAAGTCGTGGTTGAAACAAAACAATATGGCTGCCTGTGATAGTGCTCTCTTGAAACGTCAACAGTTTCAATCTACGGTGTGACTTAGTTCTCAAACGATTTATTGGTATATGATCTGCGTACAATAAATACATTCATAGCAGGTTGCTTTCCCAGGCTGCAGTTTTATAAAGGGATAAGTGTACCATCTTCTGGCATCCTTTCCGTAAGGTTTGTTCGACATGCAGAGTAACATCTTGCTCTGCACAGTGAAATTTTTGTGCACCGATTAACAGACTAGAACTAAAATACATAGTTTCCTGTACACAGCAGAAACTCATGCAAATTGCTTTTTTGAAGAAGGCTATTCCTTTGAAAACTATTAGCTGTAAATTAGATTGGTCTACAATACCTGCATAACATTTCAGAACTAGGTTACAGAGCAATACTTGGTACATAATTTCGAGCATTTAATAATCGTCACGCAACGTTTTAAAGCGAAGGTTCATTTTCTCCCGAATACTGAGCAAGAGGTGAAGCAACGCCATGGTTTGATAATGAACTTTTTGTTGGCGTGACACAATTTTCATATCCTCAGTCCAATGATTGTTGATAACCATTGTCTGCATGGCGCTTATGCAACTGTTATTTGCTAATAGTAAAGGCGTATTGATTTGTGACCCTTCGGGGTCAGGTTTCTTCTTTTGACAATTATTGACCAACACATCTTTTGAGAGTTGAATTTTAAAAACCTGTAAATATCAGTATTATGCTGGATTATTTCTTCTGGTCAGTGATTTTAATGGCACATTTTGTCAGTCGTACATGCTTTCTGAAGTTCAACATGTTTCAAATTGTGTTAATCCATGTCAAAATGCTCCTACGTTTGACATGAGACAAGGGATACTTAAAATCCCCCTACTTTGGTTGGGTTATACTGATCTCGCGTCCTGCAGACGAGCTGTACGTGCTGCGAGTTGGCCGCCCGAAATGGGGCAATGACTCGAACTTTGTTCGAAATGCTGTGACCTTTTTCCGCGCATGCGCTATATTGTTTTCGAATAGGCAGATAATGTAGGACTGACAGGTTTTTGTTTGTTGCACGGCATCCACAATCGAAACTAATTTAAATGACTCCATTTTTGATAAGGAGGAAGGTGAACGAAGTTTCGCTCGCCCGTGGGATTTGAACAAAGCCTCGGGGTAGGGTATTATCGCCGGTTTCTATGTTAAATAAATACCGGGTCCGAGAGTTTTTTCGTGTTTGACAGTCATTTCTTCTCAGTAGCAATGGCGCACCTTCGAGTAGTCTTAACATGTACCAACCATTCTGATATTTTACCTGGACAATGTCATGCGGTGGGCTCATATGCCTATAATTAGACGAGGCTTCATTTTGCTGAGTTGCTGATTTCAGACTCTGACACTTCTAGAGTGTTGAAAATACAACAAAAAACATGGAGCTACTAACCTGACCCTCACTTAGACCGCCAGTGGTATATGTCCCCTGCTGTTATGGTGTGGTGCCTATTTCGTGGAATGCAACTTTTTTACAGTCATTTAAGGAGATCGGTGGCTATGTATGGTGTTAGGGGCGCCTCCGTATTTCCGCCTGGAAAAACATGGCCAACGTTTCTTGTTGTTTCTCACACCATAGTACATGGAGATCGACTGGACGGCAACATTACCCAAAGCGCTTGACTCATGTTCTTAAAATTGCAGTTTTATTCGCTGTTTAATTTTTAAAACAACACGTGTTTTCGATCGAACTACTGGCAGAACCTACCTCGGTAGCCATTTTGCTATATCCTGTACTTTGTACTGTAAACTAGGTATACAGGGTTCAGTCACGCTGCTGATGAATGGCCTATTTATGAGTCTGATAAAGAATAAACGTGAACGGTATCCAGTAAGAAATTCTCATTGCCTTTGACAGGCACCACTTAAAACAGACAAAGGTGAAAAACGCGCTATTGAAGGGCCATATAAGTCTCTACCCTGGCGGCATAGACATTGGGGGCACCCTATTTTTGATGTTGGTGGTTAGGGGTTCACCATGTTTTTTTGGGGGAGGGGTCATTTTATTTTTAATTGTAAGATACCGGCCCATAAACGCATAAAAAGCATCGTTCTAGCAATAAATTCCATCATTCAGGCGCAGTTTCAAGCGCTCCCTCCGAGCGTCTGTCTTTAATATATTAGAAATATGTGGATGTTTGCAGATGTATGCTTTTCAAAGTGTACTCATTACAGTGAAATCCACAATTATATACAAATTTCAAGCATGGCAAAAACTGTTTCTCTGTGAGAACACTGTATGAAAAAGCAATATAAACTAATATTTCACCATAAATTGATACACTCACACACACATACATCATAAAGACAATATTTGACAAGGCATTTTGCATTGTCATTGATGCACCTGAAACGGTAATTGTGTTTCTCTCCGTGACAGGTTGTCAAGTGGAATGAGTGTTTTTCATGGGTAAAATAATAACTTACCGAGGTGGTTTCTGTCACAGCTGTCTTTACAGTCTCAGAGCGAAACATTCCACCTTTTGGCCATACAAATTTTGACGTGGGCACTATACGGTCAAGGCCCCGAGAACCGTATAGTGCCGGCGTCTATGAATATTCAGCGTGAACGAGGGCGATAGAACTACGAAGGATGCTTCGGATAAGGCTGGCAGGAACGCAAACAAATTATCTCCACTGAGTCCCAAATTCTACACTTGGCTCTTCTAAGTATTTCTCTGCATTCCCACCTCGCCAGTCCACAACGACTGGATTTTCGGTAGTTGAGAACGGCGACACCAAACGATGTGAGTTGAAACGGATACTAGCAAACTATTAAAAGTGCATTTTATGTTGTAAAATACCAAAGTCACCATTTTTGGTCGAAAATGAAAAGGAATGCGCTGCGACACACGATAATTTCGAGTATTTAAGCCCCACAGTCTATTTTTTTTACATCCATGCTCAAACTACGGCCATACATGAACGCGCTCGCTTATGTCCGTAAGCTCCGAGTGCTACGCTTGCGATCGTGTCGATCGGTACGACGGTATGACATGTATCAATGGTCCTGTTCAAGTGACTTGAAAGACTACAAAACTGATGTTTTCTCCGTTGTTATGGACAAGGGTCCGGCATTCACAGACACAGAACATTTCGGCTAATGGGACATAACAATAAAACAAAAACTGACCAACTTCGCCTGTTTGTAAGCGCTAGCGTTCACGGGGACAAGGATTCGCTCAGCCCGTACCCGGGCCCGAACCTCGATCCCTGCTTTGTACTTAGCTGGCGGTTAACTGTTTTTATCTTTTATCTAATGTAAGCCAAGTATATCCATGTGAGATATATATGTGGTCCAATTTTGATATACTGTAGTCTAATTTTGATATGCTGACTTATTCACAGACAAACTGAAAAAATGCTCATATGCCGGCTAGCCCGTGTAACGCCGGGAACACACGGAGGCTGTACGCAACTTACGGCTAACATTGCCGGCCAACTTCAAGAATCATGGCTCAATTTGTTCCTTTCTCCTCCAATGAACCGAAGACAATTTTACTGACAGTATTAGGCTATTAATAACTTGTTCTTAATAGCGTAATAATTGGTCTTGTTATGAGGAACTGTGTATACACTAAAGTTTTCGCTTTCATAAACCAGAATTCAGATCTCTCTGTTCAAGTGACGAAGTTTCTCTTAAAACTCAACCAACAAGACTCAAATTATGATGATCGTTCTTTCTCATATGTCGTCGTAGCAGCAGCCATAGCTAGCTCTCGTACGTTGCACGACTCGGAGTTTCCCTTTGCAATCCATATTCGTCCGAGAAAAACGAGAGCTACGACTACACAGATGAATGCCGCTGCTTCCTTATGGAATAGACTTTCTAGTCATATTCCTTCAGCATCAAAGACCTGCTTCTTTGAGAAAGCATAGTCTTGCAACACTATGTAAAGCGCCAGTGAAAATTTCTTTTATGCTTTGTCTAGAAAACTTAGAAAATAACGTTTAGGACCCGATGAACAAAATGTTACACTTGGTGGGGGTGTTCGTGATAAGTGGAACGGCGTTTCTGTCCTATCACTGGCCATGCTTGGTTTAGGCGTCAAATTTAAAATTCACTGTTATCAGTCAGTACATATTGACACACACACCCACTAACTCATTAAGCTGGCAAACGCTCTCGCAGAAATTTGTATGGCAAAAAGCTGTCATGAAGCAAAAAAGTCCTTTCAGCAACTGTGCACATCAGACTGACTGAAACTTACCAGTTTCCCAGGGCTTCTAAGCAAATGTGATTGGAATCAACTATAATGCCGTATTTCTTTACTTCAGTTCACGGTTTTGGCAAGGGTGTGATTCCATTTTGTTAATACTAGTAATAGTTTCTTTTATAAAGTTTCTGACTCTGCCATTTAAAAGATAAAATAGAAAACCTAGATAGAACCATTCATATTGAATACCTTCTGTACCCTTGAAGCTGGTACAAGGGCTTCTTGTAAATATGGCTTCAGAGAATACCATAGAAATAGTAATAGCGGCTGAAAAGAAACCTAAAGATATCTAAATTATCATGAAAGTACATAATTAAATTGGTATAATTGTATTTGTGTATTGCTCCTCCCTTACAGCGAGAGTAGCTATAATATATATATATATATATATATATATATATATATATATATATATATATATATATATATATATATATATATTTATACGAAAATGGTTTGGTTGTCAATGCAGGTAAATTATAGTGCTCAATGCATTTCTGCAGGGCGGTAATACTGAGAATCTAGGAACTTGTAGTTGTCACTGTACAGGCTGTTTCATGCGCTAAGCAATCATCAGGAGTGAGGGTTTGGCAGGAATGGAACTGTTTATATTGTGTTGCAGGTGAGTAT
>LD351855.1:30284-54640 GCA_001465055.1 Ptychodera flava | reverse complement strand
TTGTCGTGTATATATATATATATATATATATATATATATATATATATATTGCAGGAGGTATTTTACATACTTTTTTGGTTCGACTGGAGTCACACTGTTTTTGAAAGTTGGCAAAAGGGTGTTCACAATGTGTTTTCCATGCAAGGTCAGCCACTTTTTGATGTCCGCAAAAAATCCGCCCCCGCTGAAGTAACTGACCAGTCTCTGACACTATAATTTCTTCCCCACCGACCCCAATAGCCGATACTCCCGGAAGCACTATATTTGTGCCTATGTGGGCGTATTTTTTCCATCATCGGACAATGAAGGTAACAATTTCAGTAAAGAGTGTGGAATTTTATGGAGCCGGTGGATTACAGTAAACGTATTTCACATGTTTCTTACTGGTGTGATTGTGAACGCTTGACGAGTTGCTAGCAGACAATTACTGGGAAGAAATAGAATTGCCCATACAAAGAAGACGATTGAACAAGTGATTCAATTTATGACCTTTATTGAAATACATGGCATCACTCGACTAGCTGACAATTAAGTCTGCACAACAGTGTATCCTGCTTGCTCTACCCAAACCTCAGACATAACGACCAGGCACACCTGAATTTGTCCAGCTCGTTGATCCGCCGTATCCACTGTTAAGGTCACTCGAAGAATAAATCTGCGCGAAGGTCGACCCAGGAAAAGCAGCAGTAAGGATTTTGCACCATATGCGTATATAAGTGCTTTCTATTTACCGGAACGTAAAAAAGTGTGCGCACAAAGGTCAAATCTAAATCGTTTGAAGATTTTCAACTTACCCGTATATTTATCAGCACAATCCGTCCGCCACGATGATTGAGGGACTGCGGTATCAGGTAGAAAGCGTATCGTTTGAAGTAATCGACTGTAAAGGGTACGGCTACCGATCCTACAAGAAAAAGTCTAATTTACAAATATTTTAAAATTGATTTTGATGTTTCCTGTTTCGGATTGCGGTAAGAACACAAATAGTCCGTGGGCTAGAGGGGGTCTATGTGCACCCCCACAGGATAACAAACCTGTATTTTTCAGGAGCCTTGGGATCCCTAGAATACGAAATGGAATTTTAACAGAAAAAATATAGGGATGCAATAGCTGTTACGGTCATGTTTTGAAGGGTACCGCAAAATCACGATTTTGCGACCCACATGCATTTTCGTCAAATCTGTCTTCTTGTAAGTCATCTGCTGAGCTTATATTTTAACATAACCTCTCTTGTTTGGTATCATTAGAAAGGCAATTTATTCCTCTTCTACAGTTTGCGTGAAATAATACAAAAACTTACCCCATACCCCAAAGTTTAACATCGCAAATTACAGTAAATCTCAAATTCTACCAATGTTTAGCTGAACATAATAAAAAATGCAATGCTTTGTATATCTTTTTATTTGGTACAGGGACATGTCAGAAATATGAAGTAGACTTTTAACAGGGAAAATATTGGGACTCCACAGCTGTAACAGTCATATTTTGACGGGTGTCGCAAAATCACAGTGATGCAGACTTGCATGCATTTTTGTTAAACCTGTCTTCCTATAAGTCATCTGCTGAGCTTGCTTTTGAATATAATCTTACTTGTTAGGTATCATTAACAAGATAATTTACTAGTCTTTAAATTGACATATTGTAACATGCAATATCTTGTATAGTTATAATGAAGTATGACCAAAACCTACCCCATACCCCAAAGTTTACATTGAAAATTGCAGTCAGAGCTAAAATCAAATTCTACCACTTTTTAAGCTAGACACAAAAAACCTGGCTGTTTTTGCTATTAAATCTGTTTCATTTGGTACAGGGACATGTCAGAAATATGAAATAGACTTTTAACAGAAAAAGTATTGGGATTCTTTAGCTGTAACAGGCATAAGCTTATTCTGATGGGTATCGCAAAATCACAGTAATGCAGACTCATATGCGTTTACGTTAATTCTGCCTTATTTTAGCTCATCTGCTGAGCTTATTTTATCATAAAACCATTTTGTTTGGTATCATTGGAAAGGTAATTTACTAGTTTTTAAAATGACATATTGTAATATGCAATATCCGCTTGTATAGCTTTCTTGATATATGACCAAAACTTACCCCATACCCGAAAGTTTACATTGAAAATTGCAGTCATAGCTAAAATAAAATTCTACCAACGTTTTAGCTAGACATAATAAAAAAGGCAATGTTATGTATGGAATCTGCTTTATTTGATACAGGGACATGTCAAAAATATGAAATGAACTTTTAACAGAAAAAAATATGGGGACTCTATGGCTGTAACAGGCATATTCTGCGGGGTACTGCAAAATCACAGTAATGCACACTCATATGCGTGTTTTTTGTCTTATTGTAGGTCATCTGCTGAGCTTATTTTATTATATAACCATATTTGTTTGGTACCATTGGCAAGGTAATTTACTAGTTTTTAAAATGATTTATTGTAATATGTAATATCTTGTATAGTTTTCATGAACTATGAGAAAACTTACCCCATACCCCAAAGTTTACATTGAAAATTGCAGTCATAGCTAAAATCAAATTCTACCAGTTTTTTTTACGTAGACATATAAAATCAGGCAATTTTTTGTATGAAATCTATTTCATTCGGTAATGGGTCATGTCAGAAATATAAAATAGACTTTTTACAGAAAAAATATTGCAATTCTGTAGTTGTAACAGTCAGATTTTGAAGGGTACGGCAAAATCTCAGTATTCTTGACACGCAATTTTGTTGAATCTGTCTTCTTATAAGTCATCTGCTGAGCTTCTTATTAAATATAATGTCAGTTGTTAGGTGTCATTAGAAAGACAATTCACAAGTCTTTAAAATAACATATTGTAACATGCAATATCTTGCATAGTTTTCATGAAATATGACCAAAACGTACCCCATACCCCAACGTTTACATTGAACATTACTGGCATAGCTAATGACGAATTCTACCAAATTTTCACCTAGATATAAAAAATGGGGCAATGTTTTGTATGAAATCGGTTTTATTTGGTACTGGGACATGTTAAAAACATGAAATAGACTTTTAACAGAAAACTATTGAGATTCTATAGCTGTAACAGTTGTATTTATAAGGGTACAGCAAAATCTCAGTATTCATGACTCGCATGCCTTTTTGTTAAATCCTTCTTTCCATAAGTCGTCTGCTTAGCTTGCTATTGATTATAACCTGGCTTGCTTATTATCATTGGAAAGCTAATTCACTAGTTTTTAAAATGACATATTGCAAAAGGCAATATCTTGTACTTTTTCATGGAATATGACCAAAACTTACCCCATACCCCAAAGTTTGTATCGAATATTACTGTTACAACTAACGTCTAATTCTATCAATGTTTTACCAAAACATAAAATATAGGGCAATATTTTGTATGGAATCTATTTTATTTGCTACAGACTCATATCAGGAATATGAAATAGACTTTTAACAGAATAATATTAGGATTCTATAACTATAAGAGTCATATTTTGATGAGTACCACAACATCTCAGTATTGCCGATTCGCATACATTTTTGTTAAATCTGTCTTCCTATAAGTCATCTACTGAGCTTGTTTTTGAATATAACCTAATTTGTTTGGTATCATTAGAAAGTTAATTCACTAGTTTTTAAAAAGGCACATTGTAACATGCAATATCTTGTATAGTTTTCATGAAATATGACATAAACTTATCCCATACCCCACAGCGTATATCCAAAGATACTGTCATAGCTACCGTCAAATTTTACTGAGTTTTTACGTACACACAATAAAAACAGCAATGTTTTGTATTAAATCTGTTTTACTTGGTACTGAAACATGTTTGAAATATAAAAATAATATTTTAACAGAAAAAATATTGGGATGTTATAGCTGTAACAGTCATTTTTTGAAGGATACTGCAAAATCACAATATTGCTGACTCGAATGAGTTTTTGTTAAACCAGTCTTCTTGTAAGTTGTCTGCTGAGCTTGTTTTTGAATACAACATGGTATGTTAGGTATTATTAAAAAGGTAATTTACTCGCCTTTAAAATGAAATATTATAACACGGAATATCTTGTATAGTTTTCATGACATATGACCAAACCTTACCCCATACCCCAAGGTTTATATATAAGGTACTGTCATAGCTAACGTGATCAAATTCCGCGACTTTTTAGCTAGACATGATAAAAAAGGCACTGTTTTGGTATTAAATCTGTTGTATTTGGTACTGGGTCATGTAAAAATGTGAAATAGACTTTTAACAGAAAAATATTCGGATTGTATAGTTGTAACAGCCATATTTTGAAGGGTAACGCAAAATCACAGTACCGCAGACTGGCACCTTTTTTGTTAAATTATTCTTCTTGTAAGTCATCTGCTGAGCTTATTTTGTAACATAACCTGGCTTGTGGGGTATCATTAGCAGAGTGATGTTATCTTCTTTAAGATGACATATTGTAATGTGCAACATATTGTAATATGCAATGTCTTTCATAGTTTGCCTGAAATATGTCCAAACTATACCCCATACCCCAAAAGTTCAAATCGCAAATTACGGCTTATCTTAAATTTTACCATTTTTTTGCTACACAAAATACAAAAGGAAATTCTTGTATGAAATCTGATTTGTTTGTTGCAAAAGAATGTAACAAGTATGAAATAAACTTTTAACGGGAAGATGATACTATTTAGTAGCCATTTGGATCATTTTTGGAGGGGGAACCCAAATATGGCAAATGTTTCAGCAAATTTGCCATGATACTTGGGTAATTCCAAATATGGTCCAAAAGGCTACCAAATCATTATATACCTGTTAAAAGTTAATTTCATATTTGTGACATACTTTTTTAACAAAACACAGATTTCATAGGTTGCATACAACCATTGCCTTTTGTATACAAAGTAAAGAAATTGTAAAAAATGGTAGCGTTTCAGATTCGCTGTAATTTGGTGTGTAAACCTTGGGGTATGGGGTAAGCTTTGGTCCTATTTCATGAAACCTAAACAAGATATCCCTTATTACAACATGTCATTTTAAAGACTAGTAAATTACCTTTCTATCGATACCTAATAAGCCAGGTTACGTCAACAATCAAGCTCAGCAGATGACTTATAAGAAGACAGATTTAACAAAAAAAGCATGCGAGTTGGCAATATTGTGATTTTGAGGGACCTTTTAAAATATAACTATTACAGCTGTAGAGTCCCAACATTTTTTCTGTTAAAAGTTAATTTCATATTCATGACATTTCCCAGTACCAAATAAAAAGATTTCATATAAAGCATTGCCTTATTTGTTATGTCTAGCTTAAAAATTTGGTAGAATTTGACGATAGCTACGACTGTAATTTTCGATATAAACTTTGTGGTATGAGTTAAGTTTTCGTCACATTCCATGAATACTATATAAGATATGGTAAATGGTACCAAACAAATATGGCTATATAATAAAATAAGCTCAGCAGATGAGCTACAATAAGACAGAATTAACAAAAAACGCATATCAGTCTTCATTACTGTGATTTTGCGGTACCCATCAGAATATGCCTGTTACAGCTAAAGAATCCCACTATTTTTTCTGTTTAAATTCTATTTCGTATTCTAGGAACTCCAAGGCTTCTGAAAAATACAGGTTTGTTATCCTGTGAGGGGGGGGGGGGTGCACGTAGACCCCTCTAGACCACGGCCTAAAAGGAAAAGTCAAATGGACATGAATTCATCGATTCGGTCGTGTTGAGGCGCTTCATGATAAAGGTTATGTAGAGCTCAGCCCATGTCACGTACCTCATAGCAACTTAAAAACAATGCAATAATTAAGATATTTACAAGCAATGTAGGAACACGATCACACTGAGGCATTCAGATTACACTCATATAGATACAGATCTACTATTGGAATGAATCAAATTCCGCACGGATATGGTCTTCAGGATTACTCATTAAAGGTATACAGTCACCTGTAATCTATATATGGTCAAATTTCCTTGGTATTCAAAATGCCAATGTGAGGGCGCTATTTAAAAAGCGGCCACCCGCTTAAAATCTGTGATTGGTCAGATGTTCTCTTTCCATGGTAACTGTGGCAAAATTAGAACAGGTGACAGTGTACCTTTAATGAAATCCAATAATTATATTATTCAATTGTGATGCAACCGAGGACATGCCATGTAAAAATTGCAAGGGAGGAAATAAATTCCAGCTGCTGAATCGGGCGGACTAAGAAGTCCAAGGTTGTTTAAGTTACGGTAATATTACATAGGCAAGAACTATGCAACCTCTGTCACAGATCTCTGTTTTTTCTCCACGTCTATTATTTGCAATTTACGTTGCATGAATCGAAACTATTAACTATTCTAACATCATCATAATGTGGTCGAGATAATAACATTTTGCTATAAAACAAGAAGATTAACTCTTCCTCGGAATCGCCACTTTTAATTTAGCTGACAGATTTGGATTCTTTTTGAAATTGCTACAAATATATACACTTCCTCCTTGCAAGAAAGTGAAAATGTTAGACCCCACATTGAGTAAGTTAAAAAGACATTCGCGATAATTTTACATTTAAGGCATTTTGTTGCGCACATTTTGATTGTTTTTCGTTCCTTGTTAGAATATGTGTAATTGCTCAGAACTTGTTCTGCCAACACTGCCTGCATATGTAACACCTTTACCATCAGTAACAATTCATATAGTGGGGGAGTTTTACTGGTTCGTAGAAATAAGAAAAAATCTTTTGCAGCCTCTGTAGATTTGCGAAAAAAACAAAAAATCTCCGGGGGAAAAACATTTTTTTATTTTCCCTTTAAGTAAAGTGATAACTTAAAATTCATATTCTAGCATATTCGTCAGTGAAAGAGTCACTCCTTTGCTCTTTAGAGCCATGGACATTATTTGCGTTTGTGGTTCACGCTTTAAAATTATTCTGCCGATTGTAAAATTTAATTATTCGAAAACCGGCGATCGTCATTAACTTTCTGGTTGAGATTTCCATAACACGCCAACGATCATTAAAAGAAATACTTAGGATTGAAATAATTTTTGCGTCCACCAATATTATTAGATCGAAGAGGTGAACCTATTTTGAGTGGACGATAAAGTGAAATTTTAATAATACTGCTGTGTGGCACAGTACTGTAGATTTCCCATAATTCATTGCGATTTGTATCCTCGGAGATACCTGAGTGAAGTCTACCATGTCTCCCATGTGTAGACAAATTCACATAATATTTATCAAAATTTTGAAAACGTACTTTTATGCACACCATTCTTCTCAATTCTCATTTTAAATAATTTGGAAAATTATGCATAATTGAGAGAGGAGATAGCATTTTTGTGAAATTTGCCAGAGATTGTGTCCTCAGCCATACAGAATAATGTGATGGAAAGTAGGGAGACTAGTTGCACCTGTTTTATGAAACAAAAGGATATTGATTTTTTGCAATGGAAGTGACAAAAGAAATTTGCATGCTAAGTTTTCTCAGAGAATGACCCCTTCAGTTCGTCATAACTTGCTGCCCAAAAAGCAAGGCATTTGTAGTACCTACAGAATGTGACTTTTATGGTTGTTTAGTGGTTATTTTGAAACTTTCACTGAAATATCTAAACGTACTTTTACTAGATATTATTTATCAATTATTCTGATGCTGCACACTAGTGCTTACATGCAGAACTGAAAAAGTTTTTAGAAAAGTAACCTTCATGTGTACAAATCAAAGAGAATTGTGGGTAATTTATTGTACTGTGTGTGGTGGCGCTGTCAAGAAAATGGTATCCATGCGTATACGCTCCCATGATCACCGTAAAGGGTGTGTTTTCAGTAGAATGTCTTTCAGATGGAGAAATGTATTTCAGAAGCGGGGTAAAAGGCAGGACAAATGCCCACTAGGGAGAGTACGAGGCGGGGATATGATTTCCTTGCCGTATGACATTGAAAATTTTAATTTTTTTACCAAATTTTAATGCCCTTAAGTGCATTCTGAAAGAGACAACTGCTGAAAAATATAAGGTAAAAGAGACAATAGCACTCATTATTAATAAAAACCTCTTTTTTTAATCCTTTGTCTACCAGGAAAAATAAATAGTTAAATCTTATAAAAGTAAATAAGTTGAGACAGGATTTCTAAACCTGGTTGAAGTACTTGATGTCCATCCTAAAGCTCGCTATATTCGCAAAATGCGAATAAAATGGGCGTGCGACCAAAAAAACAAAACAAAACAAAAAATAAAACAAAAAACAACAAACAAAAACATTCGGATGACCAGCTGCCACTCTTGCGAATCGTCACGGTATGTAATGAAAGGTGAAAAGAACAAATTGAAAGATTCCCCAACCTGTGACTTGAAACATTCGAGTCAAATTCTATGTCGATAAAGCAAAGACCAGTAGGAAATACCACTATGTATCGAAAACATTTAAACCCCCTCCTCCGTACAAAAACAACAAGTCACCCTTGCGCCCGACAAGACATTATCACTCTTCGATCGTACTACAGTGAATTGAAGCTTAGACGATTCTCTACAAGATACCGTCCCAATGCTCATCTAATTTTGAAGAATAACAAGTCACCTTTGCGCCCGTCACTCTTCGATCATACTGAGTGAAGATTTTAACCATTACTACACAGTTTGATAAACACGATTGGAACTAATTTGGGATGATTGGATCTTCATATCTTTCAAATTTTTCAAAAGTGTTAGGTGCCACATAGCTGGATGTTGCAATATTACAAATTACCCATAAAAACAAGTGTATAACTTAAAAAGAAAAGCAGATGAACTTATATCTGCAGATTACAACGACCTTACTTCACCATCCAATTATCCCAAATTAGTTCCAATCGTGTTGATAGTAAAACTAGTTTTATATGGAAACTTTCACCAACATAATCATAGAAGATGGAAAGAGACTAAAAACTGCCTGTTTCTGGAAGTTCAGCTATGTCTTGTAGAGTAATCACGCCTCCGCATGCAAATTTGACCGTCAATTCAAAAGTAGGGGACCCTGTCTGAGTACTGATTTAACTTCTCAAATTGAAGGCATGTGGCGACCCAGCTTTGACCCAAGTAAACCAAGAGTTGACCTTATCACGAAAGTGCTTCCATATGGAAATATGGTTACTACACCTGGACAGTCACAACAGATCCAGGATTGCCTCGCATGTACTATCTCAGATGGAAAACTAGAATCTTTAAATACAATCTTTTGACTTTTTATCTGAAATTGTGGCACTTAAAAATCATGATCATACCAACCTGAAATAAACTTAATTTTCAGTCCGGGCAAAGAGAATATTATCATAGGTAACAGTTATTTGTTTATTTATTGTCAAATTGGCCCAGTTTGTGTTCAATTATTTAATACCTGGCGTAACTTATGCTCTAAAAGGTAGCGAAACCAAATGCTTCCTGAGTTTGATGACTCACAATACTGCTTTATCTGTGGTGATTTCGCCGGTTAATATCGCTAGCAAATTCTTGATATAATGAACATAAAAATTAAAAGGTTTTCTAAAACATTATCATATGCATTAAAAGAATGATCACTCTGAAGCGCAGTTTACCAGGTTTATCCATCTTTTAAAATATCAAATTACTATCTCCACATTGTTGTCATTAATTTGTGTTTGGCTCTTCTTTCGTCACAAGATCAAAGATTTTGTGCTCAACATGCCAACCAAGTCATTCAATTCAAAATATGATGGAATGCCTGAAATACTTATTATAAATAATTCCTTGAGTAATCCACTTCAATTGGAGTGCATTGATTTTTCTTCAATGTTGACAACTTTTTTGCCACAATCGTCATAGTTTGAATGAAAATGCCCCTTTTTATAACTTCTCGTTTGTCTTTCCAAATAAAATTACATAATTTCCTATTTTCCTCATTAATTTCTTCGTTAGGTGCGTGGTCAGATGATGCCAGGTGCCATAATTTCGATGCGGCCAGCATATTAGCTATTATTGCCATGCCTTTAAAGGACATATTTCTAATATTCCAGATCTTAAGGCCATTAGTAAATTTTTCCACCGCTGATTTCCAGCTCTCTGTAGTTGTATTACTGTTTACAAACCCAAGTTCAAAGATCTGCAAAACCTTGTCTGAAAAATCGATCCTTTCTACTGATTCAGTGCGGTTTTTAAAACTCCCATAAACCTAGATTTCTTCTCGTTCAGCTTCACATCTGTTGCTTTTTTTCATATTCGCTGAACATTTTTAAAGACTGTGCAATGCTTTCTACATTTATCAAGTATAAAACTGTATCATCTGCATAACTCCTAATTGCTTTCTTCTTGCTTGTCTGATAGAATGAAACCTGCTATGCTGTCATCTTTACGAATATTTTCGGCTAGCACTTCTGCTGCCGTAATATACTACAGTAATGGTGACAAGGGGCACCCTTGTCTCACACCCTTATGAAGTTGAATACTGCGAGAAAGAAAGCCATTGCACTTTATTTTACGTGTAGTATTGTTAAAAAGAACTTTTATCCTCTTGATGAAGTCACTTCCAAAGTTGAATTTGTCAAGGACTTTTTTAAGCCTGTCAAAGGGAATCTCTTGACCATAAGCAGCATTGGACAGCGCCCTCAATGGTTGAAACTTCAAAATACCACAGACACTGTGCCATCCGTATCTTCTTCCGTCTACTATGCTTCAAACAGCAAAGCTTGCTTGTTAGCAGTAAGTTGAGTGAGGCAATGATGACATGATTGAACAGTATTTTATTTCTCTTTTCATTTTTGTTATTTATTACCGAATACTATTCATTTTTTAATCTCTGAATTAAAGAACATTGGCACATGTCACGGGGATCGGGGTTTCTCAGTGTTATTTTACCCTCAGCCAATATTGGCTATTTTTACTGAGAGTCCTTTCGACAGCAAGTTTTAACCTTTATCAGCGGAATTAGAGATATTCTTTGGTAGTCAGCTATTTTCAATCAAAATGATGTGCTGCCTTCAATGCCGTAGTTAAAGTGAAGACCGACACCTTTGGTATGTTGCAATGCTGGGAATAACTATCAAGAATAATAATCATACTTAACAAATCACAGCTATCAACACGCCCTTATATTGTACTTCACATAAGTTATTTTCTAAATGAAAAAGATGTTGGATTTCTTTCCAAATCTATGAGCCCATTTCACATCACAATCCCGAAAACCCACTTTTTGGCACGCGCGACGACTTTTTCAATGGGCTGTTTGGCTAATCTGACACTTGTGAAGTTACAAAACCTGCCTGCCAGCGCTGTTAAAGTTCACTCAAGTTCAAGTACAGGGCGGAACACGATTGGAACTAATTTGGGATAATTGCATGCATTTTCGTATTTTGCAAATTTCTCAAAAGTGTGAGGTGCCATATAGCTGAATGATGCAATATCGCAAATTACTCATGAAAACAAGTGTGTAATGTAAAAAGAAAAGCAGATGAGATTACATTTGTGGACTGAATCGACATTACTTCACCATCCAATTATCCCAAATTAGTTCCAATCGTGTTGCGGGTACTCAGGCTGAATAACCCAAGCAAACATGCAAGCAAACAAATGTACAGACAAATGATATATAGAAATATGTAAAGAGAAATAAATAAACAACAAAATGACTGAACAAATAAACGAACAAACAAAATAATATACAAAAACAAGTTAAAAACAGACTGACCGTAACAACAACAGAATAGAGCTATTGTCAGACTTCTCATGAACAGATGTAATCATTCTGGCACAGTATTTTCTTCCTCTAGAATCAAACAGCAATATGGAGTGGTACATTGCATATGTCTAATATTTTCTTATTTTTGGGGGTTTAATTTCGTTGAAATCTGGAATGTGTTGTTAGCCTAATTTGGTGAAATTGTAACTATATGGGCCATCGAATGATATGTAATGTACTCAAAATTTGAGAAATTATCACCTCTCACCAAAACTCTATGTACACAGTCACACATCTGAGTGTGTCATCCTCTAGCAATGAACTTGGTCTAACTATGATATCCTTGGGAAATTATGAACTCAAAATTAAGTTGCTCCCTGTGGTGTTCTACCAATTATCCTTGGACAGTAAAACAGAGTGACAGTATGTGTTGTACAGGTACTGGTAATAAAATAACCACACAGTTTTGTGAAAGTCACGGATGCTAAAAATGTTCTCGTCTGTCTGGAACGAAAGTTAACACGATTGGAACTAATTTGGGATAATTGGATGGTGAAGTAATGTCGATTCAGTCCACAAATGTAATCTCATCTGCTTTTCTTTTTACATTACACACTTGTTTTCATTAGTAATTTGCGATATTGCATCATTCAGCTATATGGCACCTCACACTTTTGAGAAATTTGCAAAATACGAAAATGCAATTATCCCAAATTAGTTCCAATCGTGTTAGTTCTAAATATTCAAGTTTAAACTTTTTTGTTGTTGCATGTACCTTGAATTGGGGATAGTTTTACGGACATTCAAATTTAATTTTCACAATATTATTTTCGTCTGCTACTGGTGTACTCATTTTGAATCTAGTACAGTAAATGAAGCATCCATCATCTAGTAAGTGTTTGTGAAAATCAAACATATAATTTTCCCCCTAGAGTTAATATCAGGTGTAGGAACCATTTTGAATTTCAAAAATTAGTAAATTTTACTGAGGTAATTTGTTTCCATAATCCCACTCCTATTTCTTAATGAAATCTTGATGTCCAATGAGGAAAGTTCGGGCCAACGTTTGTAAAATTTTGTTTCAGGTTCCTCAAATTATAATACCGTGTGTTTATAATTTAGGCACTGCATAATTCAGGGTAGCCTAATGTCAAACACAAACATGCACACATATGTGACACCTGTTACACACACGCTCACACACCTGACAAATTGCATCCTGCAGCTACTGAAGCTAATTACTTCATAGCAACACCACGAGCAATAAATGTTTAAAAAGGAATTTCTTTACTATATAAATGAAAAGTGAAAAAGGCAGTTTTATGGGTAAATTGAACAAAATCTGAAAATCTATTTTTGCCAACAAATAGAAGACAACTCAAAGCGTGTGACACTGTGTATAATGAAATTAAAAAAAAAAACAAAAAAAAAACAACCCCAAAACGTCTGTGAACCACGTTGACAATTCAAAGCAAAAATATTGTTCCGTAATAATTAGTCATGGACTATTTGGCCATTTCCTTAATTCTCAGGTATGGACTGACCCTGCCTTATTTTCTGCAACCGTTTTTAAGTTATTTTATCAAGCACGGTACACATCCACCTACCTATATCTACCAATGGAGGTACTAGAGAGCTCCTACTACCACCTCCATGATCTACGTATACCTACATACAAACATGTATACATACACACACACATACCTCCCTCCCTACCTTCATATACACGCATGCATATGTACAGAACTCTTGCTTGCTTTCTAGTCTGCATGGATGAATCTTAGAGAATCCTGTATACCAGATCTGTGAATGCTTATATTTCTAATTGTGTGAACTTTGGACAGCCCCTCAACGTGCCCCGACCAAGATTGCTTTAAATATATTGCACACAAGTTCATGGATTGTCTTGATGCAGCATTGAGTGCTATACAAACATTATATATAGCCTGTTCTGACGTATAGTATTATGAAAAATATTTAGATTTTCTTCTACCTCTTACTGAATATCCACAGAATAACAAGCCAAAACAGAAATGTACTATCGGGAAACGGGTAACTTTGGAAAACTAGTGAAGCAACACAAAGAAAGTTCAATATTTCAAGTATCCCACCTAATTTCCTTGATTCTGATATGTGTAGGCATGCCATAATTCAAATCGTAGATACTATACAAGCTAGCCAACAAAATTAATATGTCATTGATAATTTGTATTATTCTCTCTGTCAGTGTATTTTTCATGAAATGGACTCGAGACTTGATTATCGAGATTTTCCTACTTGTTCTAGAAAACATAAAACGTCTAAAGCATTCTGGTCGAGTGAACTTTCCAGTCTTTGGAAAGATTTAAGGGAAAAAGAACGTAAATTTCTGAATAGTCATTGTTCTAAAAGAGTTGGTTTAGTTTTGAAACTCGAGTTTTTGACAGCACGAAGAAAGTTTGATAAAACTTTTCGAACTGCCAAGAGAGAATATCATCGTAAGTTGATGTCTAATATAGATTATTTAAATGCGTCAAATCCAACAGAATTTTGGAACCAAATTAATAAGTTAGGACCTAGGTGTAAGAAGGACATTCCTTCTGAAGTTTATGGTGACAATGGTATGATAATTAATGATATTAATTTTGTTTTACATAAATGGAAAAGTGATTTTGAGGGATTGTATAATTTATCTGATATCGAGAATGAATCGACTTTCGATGATTCTTTTTATACAAAAATCATCGGTGCTAAAGCTCAGTGTGAACAAATGTATCTGGCAAATAATGCAAGTCTTAATGTGTATCTGAATAGTGATATTTCTTTACAAGAAGTTGTCTATGTTGTTAATCGCTCTAAATGCGACAAGGCAGTTGGTCCAGATAAAATCCCATACGAGATCTGAAAGAATGATCATGCGATTAAGATTCTTCATAACCTTTTCCAACTTTGTTTTACTTCTGGTAGAGTGCCCTCACAGTGGGGAAAGGCAGTAATCAAACCCATCCCAAAAAGTTCTCTGTCTGACCCACGTGTCCCGTTAAAGTACAGGGGGATTAGTTTATTGTCTAATATTAGTAAGCTTTACTCTGGTATTTTAAATAATAGATTAACGAAATACCTTGATTTAGAAAAAATAATAGTTGACGAACAGAATGGTTTCAGAAAAACAAGAACTTGTCTTGACCATATTTATGTACTTACATCTATTATACGAAATAGAAAAGCTCAAAATTTACCAACTTTTTCTATTTTTGTTGACATGAAAAAGGCTTTCGATTGGGTTTGTCAGGGACTTACTGTTCTTCAAATTGTTGCAAAATAATATTAATGGGAGGTTCTATGAGTCTATTAAAAGTATGTATTGTAACTCTTTATCATGTATTAATGTAAACGGAAACCTTACGTCTTGGTTTGCAACAACTTATGGAGTCAGACAAGGTGATGTACTTTCCCCAACACTTTTTTCTATTTTTATCAATGATTTAGCAATTGAGATTAATGATTTAGCTTTAGGTATCCCAGTTGGTAACTCATCAATTAATATTATGTTGTATGCCGATGATATTGTTTTGCTTGCTGAAAATGAGACAAATTTACAAAAGATGATTGACCATCTACAAGATTGGTGCAAAAGGTGGCGTATGATGATGAACAAGTCCAAAACACAAATTGTTCATGTTCGAAATATGGGACAAATGAAAACAGACTTTATTTTTAAATTTGGTGGTACAAATCTTGATGTAGTTTCTTAGTATAAATATTTGGGTTTAGTTTTGGATCAGTTCTTAAATTTTGAAGTGACTGCTGAAACCCTAGCAAGGGCTGCAGGTAGAGCTTTGGGATCAGTTATTTCTAAGATACACATGTTTAAGGATTTTAGATATAACACTTTTACAACTCTATTCCATTCTTGTATAACTCCAATTTTAGACTACTGTTCTGCAATTTGGGGCTACCGTTTCTCTTCAAAATGTGAGTCAATTCAAAACAGAGCGATTAGATATTTTCTTGGCGTTCACAAATTTGCCCCTATACTTGCTATAAATGGAGATATGGGTTGGGACCCTTGTCTATTGAGGAATAAATTGAACATGGTAAGACTCTGGAATAGATTAGCAGTTATGCCTGATAACAGAATGATTAAGCAAGTTTTTACTTGGGATATCAGTTCAAAATATAAAAACTGGGCTAAAGATATGTTTGATTTATTTTCAGAAATTGGTTTGCAGGAGAAATTTGGTAATTTAGAGGTTTGTAGTATTCCTGTCATGAAAGATGCATTAAAAATGTTGTATATTAGTAACTGGACATCCCAACTGAGTGAAAAGCCCAAATTGCGTACATATTTGATGTTTAAGACGGAATATGGAATGGAGAAATATTTACAATTTCCCATTTTTAGATCAAAAAGATCACTTTTAGCACAATTGAGAGTTGGTATCTTACCTCTGAAGATTGAAACTGGGCGTTACACGAATGTGCCTAAAGAGGAAAGACTATGTGATTTTGTCCAAATGTAGTAGAAGATGGGCTCCATTTTATTTTTGATTGCACACTTTACAATGTCATTAGGAAACAATTGTTCTCTAAAGCCAGAAACTTGTGCTCTGTATTTGATTCATTTGATGTACAACAGAAACTCAAATTTCTAATGAGCGACATGCCATCCCAATTGGCATCCTATGTCTATCATGCATTTTCAATGAGACAAGAAGCTTCTTATACTTAAATTACATTTCGAGCTATTCATATCTATGTACTTTATTTACTGTTTCAGTGTCTTGTAAGCCCTTGGGGCTGGGTGTGGCAACCAAGCTGTTTAAGATCACACATGACACTTTAATAAATAAATATAACATAACATAACATAACTAGTGTTACCAGCAGTCAGCCTCACGGGGTTCTGAGATCTCATGGAATCACCTTTTGCAGTTACACATCAACAGGATCATCAAAGGGGCGCAGTCGTTATTTTCATTTCAAGAGGGGATGACGTTGGTGCTGGGTAGACCGTTGAATATGTTGTCACACACACAAACATGCTTCACATGTTACATTCTTTCACACACAAACATTGAACGGTCAGTGATGTTACCCACAATGCTCCTTAATTCATAAACAATGAAATTGCTCATTGAACAGCAGCAAATTTCTTCCTTATACAGAACAGCTTTGGCAATATTTTCAAATACTGATAGCATTGTTTTGATTATCATCTTGCTGATTTCCCACTGAATAATGAGGTCAAATGCTTTTCCATGGATACAGCAATTTTTTCATCGGATAATTTGACAGCCATAGGTAATATTTTCAAGCAAACTGCGGCAATAAGCTGCACCTGTACTGATTGGCTAATTGTCTATGACAAAGGCAATTTGCACGCTAAACAGGGGATATGATGAGACCATATCAGTTGCTGATAACTTTACCTTGAAAAGTGTATCATTTGTAGCACTTACAAACACTGGCTCTTAATTCAATTTACTCTTGAATGTGTGACATGATCGATTATGTAGTAGCATATTTTCAACAAACAATTTGAAATTAACTTTTAAAAGTTGTAAATTGTCCAAAAATTGATAAAATTGAACAAATCTTCAGCAAACAATGTCTGAGCGCAAAAATCTAACAGCATTGTGGGTAACCTTGCCTCCTGTGCACTGCACATACATGTATACATATCCTTTAATACCTGGTACATTACATCCTGTAGTACGCAGGACTAATATTTTCTCAGAAGTACACAGACAATGTTAACACAGGGGGGGGATTGAAGATTTTTACCAATATATACACTGCGCTTGTCAGGTTTTGAATCATGCATGGTGACATTGTCAGTTCATACAGTATGACCAAATCCATCAGGCAGTAGCTTGTCAGTACCTGCACACTGACAGTACCACACCAGTTATTCATCATAAAGACATTCCAAGGTACATCCTCCCCTATTCCATGCAGTCTTCTTTTCAGATTCTTGGAGTAAACTCATGAAATGTACTTGGGGTAATATTACATTTAGGCTGGGCAAGCTAAAATAGAATCACATTTCACAAGCCTTCTTCATCAAGGATGGTGTGTGGACTTATGCTTCAGATAGTCAATTTCTTTTGGTTGAAAATACGTTATGTAAATTTTGCTAGTTTAAATGACCACAAATTGACCACATGATTCAACAGTTTGTAGTAATGCTGTATTACTTTCAACATGCACAGTGTGTAGGTTTGGCAAACTAGCTGCACCGTTCAATTGGTAATATTGACATGAATAGCGCAGTGTGCAATTGTGGGAATTTCAAGCATACCACTAACAATAAAACTTTAAATGGATTTCTTTATTATCGACATTAAAAGTATACAAGAAAGTTTTTATCCATAGATCCACACTGACTCTGAAAATAGTTCTGTATCTGCCAGCAGACATGAATTATATATGGGATTTTTGTGAAATTTTTATAATAATTTACTTACACAATCACAATTAAGCCCTATCTTCCAGTAGACATGAAATATACACAGGCTTTGTGAAATATTTATAACTTACTAACACAATTGAGATACACAATGGCAATGTTAACGTCATGACACGGAGAGAACGTACAGTACACAATGATGTTGGACTGTGAGAAAGTTTACACAAATTTCAGATATTGAGTTGGCATGTCACAGTAAATGTTTTTTGAAGCCGTGTGTGTTGTACTTCCAGCCAGAATGTGTGGCATTGTACGATGAATATTCCAGTACTCATTTCAAAGGTCTGCGGTGTGTTCAGCCGGCTTTAGAAAACGGTGACTGTAAACTTGATACGATAAATTCACCATATTTGCATAGGTAGAATAAACATGCAATACCTGTGCTGAAACACAACCTTCATCAACATGTACATAATGACCACTAAAAATGTATTGCCAAAACCACATGGGCCTGCCATGCTGTGGATGCTCTGCTGCTGCCGCATATATAAATAAGTTTTAAACTTGTAGTAAACTTTAACTGATATCACACAGTTTTTATTGTCAAGCAACATGAGCAAAAGATGTGATATTTCATCTTTTATCTGGGGAAACATTTTTGTATCTCACACTGTCTTGAACAATCAGAACTTGTTTGATTAAAAGGGACAACATGTCAGCCAATTTTGGCAAATATTTCATTAATTTCTTTTGATACGAGACACTACATGTATTTATATTGTTTGACATGCTGAAAAATACTGAAAGAATGAGTGACCATGCATATCTTATGTAAAGAGCGAGAAGGTGGTTTTATATATCCTTGAAAACATCCATGGTCACTATTTGGGTCACCTACTGATTTGACTGGGGGATTTTTGCCACTGAAAAATTGTAGCAAATGGTAGACTTTGTACCTTTGAGTAAGTACCAATGGTTGAGATATCATGAAAACAATGACAAAATTAGGGTTCACACACTGCAGCTGCCGATAGCACTTGGAAGACCTGTAGCAAGCTGTGCCATATGGAATAAACCTCAACCGTTGCAATGTATTCAAAATTACTGGGGGATGGCGTTGATGCCACAAGCCCTGAGAAGGAGTTACTGGGCTTGCTTGTAAAACCTGAGATACTATTTAAAGGGACAAAGTTGCCCATTTTTCATGAATTTTGTTTGATATGAGATACTACTTACATTGTTTGACATGTTGAAAGATTCTGAATGAATGGGTGACCATGCATATATCCGACCACGGTTTTAGACACGATACATGAAACCATTGCGAAAATGAATTAATGGTCATGACCATTAATTCATTTTCAAGATGGTTTCATTTAATTTGTAGAAAACCGGGGTCGATATACCGGTATACATGGTCATTCATTCATTCAGTATCTTTCAACATGTCAAACAATATAAGTATTATCTTGTATCGAACAAAATTCATGAAAAATGGGCGACTTTGTCCCTTTAAATTTCAATTATTGCCCAACTTTTGTAACACAAACACAGCTCCAGATGTTACAAAAAGGAAATATAAAAATAAATAAATAAATACATAAATAAATCCTGTCCTTTTGAAGAGAAAATCTTGGATGAGCCTTGCTTGGAAAACTCGTAAAATTGCATTCATGTGTCTTGCAAATGAAATGTGAGAGAAAAAAACATGAAAAGTCAAAATAGTTGCACTTAGGGCCTCTTTTTTAAACATCAGTGCCAATAATACAAACGGTGTGGTGACTACTTATAAACCCTTTCAGCCCTACGTCCATGATAAAAAGAAAGTTCCAACCATCTCTATTGACAATACTGGGAATGTAAGAAACAAAAGTTTGGGGATGGAAAAGTATGCGATCACTGCACTTTCTCCTGTATGCTCTACATATTGAGTATTTTGGTATTTCAGTTTGCAAGCATATTTCATCTTTCATTCATAACTCCTTCTAAGAGGGTCAGCAAATCCACAAGGAAATTGCATGGATTGCTAAATTCCTGATGGATTTGCTTTGTGGCATTAGTACTGAGTCAATTGTAATCTGTTGAAAAAACACTGTACTCTGTGAATATACTGACATAATATGGTAACAGTGAAACCTAGAAATGTTTACACATTTCAGAATCCATGTTTTTGAAGTTTAACAATTTCTTTGAAATTATTCTGTTATTAAGTACAGTGTTTTGGTCACTTCACAGAGGCTGTGGAAATGCCAAGTATCAGGCTTTTCAACTGTGCTTGTCTGGAGTGCTTTTATTGCTGAAAATATCAGGGCTGAGGAAATCCACAGACCTAACCCCAGGCCTTCCATTAGAAGCCAACAGCCGGAGAAATTGCATGGCCTGGCGAGGTCATTTCTCCAGCTGTTAAATCTCAAAGTTGCAAACAAATAATGAACGGATTAAAAATACTGACTCTGACTGTTGGTCCACTAATATCATGTACAGAAATGTAGGATTTTGCAAATTACGCAAAAAGGTAGCAAATTTGCCATTCCTGCATATTCTTTGATCTGCAATCCCTTGCAAACTGAGAAGTGTTTTTCACAAAATATATTGTCATTGTTTGATTGTTGAATATTGTGACTCAAACACTGACAATGTGTAAAGAATGTAATAAAAACATCAATGTTCAATATCATTTTCTAACAGTTTTACCTGGTGCAAAATAAATTGAAATTCCTCTCAGATTGCACACATCCATTTCTCTCAAGTTTTGATGCGAGAGGAGGGACACCCCTCTCTCATGCTCTACCTTTAGGGATGTCCCCTGTAATTTTCAAAGAGTTTTACTTAGTGAAAACAAATTGCACAGTTTTACTTGGTAATAACAAATTGAAAACACCTCTCAGATTGCACCAGACTGCACAATTGCACAATTTCTCAAAATTTTCCATGCAAGTAAGGGAACACCTCCTCTTCCCCTCAGCCTCTTGCATGTTCTCCCCTGTATTTCAAATTCTTCCCCTGTCAGATATCCTTGTGAAAAGCCTGCTTTCAGCCGGTAGCAGTCATGCAACATTTGCATCCACAACATATACACGCTATGTCTGTCAAGTTTTAGAGAAAACACATGGCAAATGTACACAGAACAAAATCTTTACAACTATAGTCAAACTAACATTTACTTTGAAATTCAACTTTTACTTGCAGTGTGTACGGTGGCAGGAAATAGCTCTTTGAATCACAGCCCAGCATATTAGAAAAGTGGGCGCTGGAATTTAAAATCCCCCAGAAGTACATCATTTCAATGTAACCCTTGCAATGCAAATAACACACTTGCTATACCCTATTTTGCTGAACAAAATACACAACTGGTAGTAAATATTTTTATAAATACTGTATGGAAGACAAAAGCCCTGTCACGTCTATGTATGTGTCAATCAGCCTATTGGTACCTTTGACTTTATCTTCGTAAATATGCTTGCAAGGCTTTGTGTACGGAAAGGAGCGTCTGGAAGAAGTGATGATTCTGCAGTAAATATTCACCCATGATTGACTGCTGATGCTGAGCTTTGATGACGGCAAGATATGGCTGTACACAAGCAAGATGGAAGGCACTGATGATATGGTTCACCATGCTTGTTCTGGAAAATGAAACGATAGGACAGTAACATGAGTCTACAGCAAAGTTGAAGTCTGATGTCAGTATTGTGTTCACCGGCAGTTTTGTCTGAGAATACTATCAATTTCGCTGTGTGGACTAAGAAAGACTATGACGCTTTCTTTGAGTCATCAGGTGTTAGTGGTTTGCTGTACCAGTGCATTCAGATGTAATGAATTCAAATACTTAAAAAATAATAAACTCAACATCGAAGGGAATGGGCATGCTTCCATTTGCATACCTGGCCTCTTTAAATGCTTTGAATTCTCTAACAGTCACCACAAGCAAGACTTTTGGCCATTAAATACTATCATTTTCACTCAGAAAGGTGTATGGCTTCAAACTTTCTGAAATAGATTGGCAATTTATTTGAGGGGTAATTCATGGTACAATACCAGTATAACAACTGTGCAAGCATAAATTCAAAGTAAAACAAGAATTAAAGTTTAAGGTAGAACACACCTCAGGGGACAGATAGTCGGACTCTCAAATTTCTACAATTCTTTTCTGATCTACCACTCATGGGGGCTCATTTTAAAGCTCTTGGAGAAAGAAAAACTTTCAACATCTTAGTTTTCCGAAAATTCAAAATTCAATTTTTCCCCCATAGAGTTAACACAGGAATGGCAGCTATATTGAATTTCAAATATCACAAAGTTGGGTAATTTGTTATGCTAGTTCCAAACTTTGCACAGTGACCCCCGATTTTTATTATTGATTTGGTAAGAGAATGGTTGAAAATTTTATTCAGGAAAATTTGAGTAAAAGTTTAAGTCTTTCACTTTCGAGGCACATACATGTACTACCTGAAGAAAAGCTCTAGTACAGTACAACACTCTGAGCTTGGCCTGTAGCAATCCTTTTGAATTCTTTTGAATGCTTTCTTTTTACCAGTGTTATTCCTGTCAATAATACATTAGTAATTGTATAACTGTAGAACTTGTCTGGTATACACACACAATGTATATCTGCCTGGGAACAAGTACAGCTATGCAAAGCAACAGATTTGTGTGTACTTTGCACATCTTACCCAATTTATAAAGCAACTCGAAAGTATGTTGCAGCAAATGCAAACAGAAATACATACAAAGTGGTAAACTGTGAATACATACACAAAACTTCACATCTTAACAATTGATCTTATTTGAGATCTGAGGTGTCCACGATGATCTTGATGAACATGACATCATCCTTGACGTAGGCATGGTGACCGCTGTCAATTTGAGATATTGGCATGAACAGAGGACATCCAGAAGCGATATTCATGTCAGAGGTCGGCCGTTTGAATGAACTGGAAGTTGGATCAGGGCAGAAGGCGTCAATAATATGCTCACGGTTGTTCTGGTCCAGCACCATGAAAGTGACCTACCATGATGCCAAGTAAAACAATGTGAAAGAAATGTGATTATCAGATTACAAACTACGGTGATCCATTCACAATGTTCTGCTCAGTGTTGTTTCAAATGAGAAGTAACTTATTTTCCTCTATCCACTTAAATCCTGCTGAAGTGAGCAGGTGTCAAGTATCTATTTACTAAATGAACGTTATTACAGTTGCATGTTTAGATACCTCAATGAAGTAATTTGTAATTCTGTATTTTTCATTTCATTTGTCCACTTCACATTCCTACTTATATGCACACCGTATGGAAATGCCTTGTATTTGTCCAGTGATCACATCATGATTAATGTTTGATAGAGCTGTTATTCTTGGTTAACTGACATTTAAAGAGGGCTAAATGACTCACTGAATACTGTAAAATCACCATGTTCTAGAGACATACCCATGAATCTTTACTTGAAACTGAATTATGTGAATTTATACAAAAGAGCTTTCAAAATGTAAAGTTATGGGACTGTATGACAAAGAAGGGTTATGACTAAAATCTACATACCTTTTGCCTGAAAGGCCATCTCAGCAAGGCGTCTAAGGAACCCTTCATGACGACAAAAAATATAGAGACATGATTTCCTTCCCCCATGCCATCACCATTCAGATAGATCCTGGCACACATCTTGTAACCATGGCGACTTGTATAGAAGCAAGGGGAGTCGACATATGGGGGGTTTCCAGAGATAGCGTCTTGTTGTTTCTTGGCAAAGTCTTTGATCTTCCAGACAAGGATACCATCGTAGGAAGCCTGCTCCAATGCTTGGATACGGCGGTCCTGTTCTGCCAAGGCTACATCCTTCAGTGCTATGATTCGGTCCTGGGCTCTGATCTTTCTCTGCATTGCCTCAATCCGCTCCCTGTCCTTCTTCTTCTGTTCCTCCATCCTCTTCAGTTCTTGTGTCTGTCTGTTGAATTGTAGCATCTGTTGTGCTTCAAGTGACCCACTAGTAACCATGTCATCCATCTTTCTCATTTTGTTCCCCACATCTTTCTTGAACTTTCCACGCATCTTGTCTGAAGAAATTCCACACTGTTCTTGGATGAAGTGTCCCTGAAATAAAGACATTTGCTGTTAAATAAGTAACATAAAAAAATACCGTCAATGACGCTGTACCTTCTCTAATGTGTGGCCAGGTCAGGTAATTGGTTGTTGGCATGGAGTTGTTGGTAAATACATGTAGTTGATGATGTAGGGGCATGAGGTGGGATATGGAACCAAAGAACCCAAAAGATGATTAAATACATCAATCAAAAAAATTCTAAGCTACTGTATAAACTGCCTAAA
>LD351855.1:0-14615 GCA_001465055.1 Ptychodera flava | reverse complement strand
TTTTCCCTCAAGGGAGGGAGGAGGGTCAGTTTTATAGTTTATCAATATAGTCACATATATACTGTTCATGCAGTCACTGATCATGCCCTCCAAAGAATTTTCTCTTTCTCTTCAGCCATTTTGGTTTGGTGTCAGCCACGGCCGCCGGCCACAAACAGAAAAAAAAGGGTGACGCGCTGTTGTTCAAGTGACGCGCGCGCTGACCAGAAACATTTCTTTTTCTTTTTTTGGCCTTATGTGTAATGATTTGACTTGTGTTCTGTATACAGACTATACATGTGTTCTGTACTGTGTTTGTCATGTGTTTCTGTTCACTAACTTGCTGCGTGTTTGTGTCTGTTTTCATTGTCACATGTTCTGTATATTGACTTGACATGTATTCTTTTCAAAGTTTCTGTATGCTGATTAATGTTTGCCCCTTTGATCTGCCATGACTCCTGTATTCATATGTCATGTTTCTAACATACGGTTATCAAGTGTTTTCATGTAGCTGACACACAAGAGCCATGTGCTCTGAAAACCATCATCAAGTTCATTCTGCAAATTTATTGACATACAGAAGCAAGTTCACCTCAGTTCCAGATTCTTGCCATCTTCACAGGTTGAAGTAGAAGTGAACCAGATATTTGTTTTGGAATTTTTTTTTTTCAGGACAACCACAGACCTCTAGTCAACCGGCGAGTGCACCATACGGACAGTCCCCTTCTGCGAGTCCACAGATAGGATTCCAACAGCAGCAGCCTCCAGCACAGCAGTACCAGCAGACACCCCAACAGCAACAGCAACAGCAACCACAGCAGCAGCAGCCAGGCTACCCAGCCCAGCAACAGGCTCCGACCGGGTACGGTGGGCAACCAGGTTACGGTGCAGCCGGGCAACCTGGATACCCACCTCAAAGCCAGGGAAGCCAGCAACAACAACAGCAGCAGCAGCAGCCTGGTCAGGCATATACCCAGCAACAGTATGGCGGGTATCCACCATCATCTCAGCCGCAACCCTATGTAGGGCAACCCGCCACCCAGCCAGGCTATGCAAACCCACAGCCGTATCCAGCCAGTTCTGCTGGTAACCCGTACTCTAGAGGGCAGCAGCAGTACACGGCAGGGCCCAGGTATCCCACGCCTGGTCCAGGGTACAAGTAATTTACATAAATAGAAACATACGCCGATATGCTGTCTGTGATCGGCCAACATTAAATTTGCATGTTTCAACGTCATGTGAGTACAGAGCCATCTGATTGTTAGGGAGCGTGTCTCAAAAGAAAACATTGCATTTATCCCTAATGGCTCATTACTTGTCAAATCTACATGTTTGAACAAATAACTTGAAAAAAGACTTGTAGGATAAAGCATCAGTTCAATAAATTACAAAAAAATGGAAGTATTAATAGAAGATTATCTGTCAGAAGGGTCAGGCAGGCTGTTAATGACAAAAACAACATGATTTTAATAATCGTTATGTTAGTAATGAAGTGTGTGCAATGTTGAAAAATTATGGAAAATGAAAGAAAACGTTACTCCAAACTTTTCAAAATTATTTATGGAAATAAAGTATGTAGTATGCTAACAAATGTGGTATGAGTGTAGAAGACACAAAATTCTTGTAGGTTTAGCGTAGCTGTCGTTGTAGTGTGTTTAGTGTATTTGTAAATACCATAGACATTTCACTGTCAGAGGGCCATGATCAAGAAACCAAGTGAATGTCAATAATGAGTGGACGTCAACTATAAATGAGGCGCCACAAAGTTGGCTCTAGAGTATTGTGACAGAAAGTAACAATCACTGACATCTATAGGTGTGTCAGTTGCCTGTATACTACACTCTGATGAGTTGTTGACACTTAGCGGTTTTCATCTTGACCATAACCCTTTCACGACCACAATTTGGTACAAGCCCCTAGTTCCTGATTGCATTGTTGGACCTATATGTAGGGAAATAGGGATGAAAGGGTCAACCTCCATTTTCTTATGTCGATGCATACATATGCATAGGAAAGTCAGCTTGTACCTAAATTTGAAAGAAAGCTTCAGTCAAGTTTATGTGGTGGGGGATGTCATCTGAAAATACAGCGCCACCATGAGGTCATAATGATAAATCTGATTCTCATTGGTCCTGAAGTTTGATGTGTTCAAGAAATGTTACCATCAACCAGCTTTTTTGAAAATTTTATTGTCATGTACAAACTTCAGCGACATGTTCCTGTGATGAATTTTAATCCAAGAGACCAGCGGTCTGTGTTGTACTGAATTTTAGTCTTTTGAGTAGTCCTGTTTTCCTGGACAGGTGCCCGAGTAAGACATGAAATGCCAGTATCAGAATCTTTCAAAATAAGATTTATTCAAAAGAAACAGACAATTTTATCCTTTGACAGGATTATCTGACTCAGCAGCATAATTTTGCCAAAGGAAATATACATTCAAGGCCCTCCCCAATCCCCTCCCCCCCCCCCAAAAAAAAAATTTTCTTGAGAATATCCCAAAGTACAATCACTTAACCAATGTCTTGGTCAATCTTCTGGTATGGGAATTATGTTTTGTCAGAGTTAGTGCTTTTATGGCCTGAGAGGCAACTTTAAATTTTACCAAGCTTATGCCTCACCTAAAAATAGCCCTTATTGGCCAGGAAAAATGCAGAGAGAGTTGGTTTTGTTTCTGTAATCTGTGTGTGTACATATCAAATTCAGAACGACTAAAATGTGAGGTGTAAGCTGGACATGCACCATACCTGCTGATAAAATACAATAGATGTTGAAAGTGTATAAGACTGTTCATTCTTCTTGCAGAATCTTTGTGATAGAAATGAAATAGGTCTGAACCGTAGCAAAAAGTCTTGTTGATATGGTGAACCATTGCCTTCTGAGCCAGCAAGCAGGGTAGAATATATACGTCCACATCATGTAGCTCACTCCTGATGAAATAATCTTCCCCCAAAGTAAGCACTCGTACAAGCTAGTGGAGTCAGCTGGTGTGAGTCAGACAACTGATATATTAGAGATGTTTGAAAAAAGTTTTTAATCATTATAATCCTGTTTTTGTACTATTTATAATAAGCCTGTAATCTGCTATATGTTTTTTCTAACCTGCAGAAGCTGTCCTTTGTCTATAAATTTGCATATTAATTTTATAACACTTGTTGACGAGAGTTAACAATTGTAATGAACTGCTGTCAACAACCAAGCTATCTCTGTTGGCCCACACATGTCATGCTTTGGCGATCTTGTACCTAAATATTTCATAAGTAGATTAAGTACCGCTGTATGAGCTGTTTAATCTGAACAGCTTCAGTTGGTGGGCTCGCTTCTGAATGGGACTGTTCTCAATTCTCAATTTTATCTGCAGCACCTGGCAAAAAAATCACAATGCACTTTCGAGGGGGGGGGGAGGGGAGGAATGTAATTGATTACTTGATTTGTCGATGTTATGGCTAATAAGCCACAAACATTTTCTAAATAGGCAGTAACTGAACCAAGCTTTCCTTAAAGGTATTAGTAGGTAAATAGAAAATACCAATAATTTACATTACTTTTCATAGTTAATCTCTATGCAGAAAATTTTTCAAATCAGCAGCAGTTTTAATCAAAGCAAAGACTGTGCGATTACCCTTGCCAGTTACTTGTATGACTGATAAAAAAATTTGAAAGCAACTCTTACAGTTGATAGAATTCAGTGACAGACACGCTCCCTTGCAAACCATATTTTCTCTTTACTAAAACTCTCAACATGTCAAATGTTATACACTGCAGCAGCAGTCTGCTTCAGATCATTTTAGGGTCAATATTTACATGTGTGACCCCATCCCATAATCCCTTGTACTAGAATTCCTGGAATGTGATTGGGTGTATGGTAGATCATATCAATACATGTATTTTACTTTTGTATCTTGATCCTGTTGTTCAATGTTGTCTGCTTTTGTAATTTGAACCAGTAGTCAAAATTGTAAATTTTCTTTGTCAATAAAAAAGTGTATGTCTTAAAAAGAGTGTGTCGTCTGCAAGTTATTGAACAGCGTCTTTCTCTATGGTTATTACCAGTTTTGACAACAATGGAGAAATCTCCACCCCAGAGAATGAGCATGCCTTACGGTATATCCCATTTATTTGCACACCAGAATATTGATGCAAAAGATCATAATATGTCAAACTTTCAACCCATCACTGTTATTATGGTTCCTCTCCTCGGTGTTGTTGCACGCAAAAATGAAATTCAAGGTTTTCCAGGTTCATAAGCTAGGAGAGCATTGAAAGATATAAATGCAACTCAAACATTCACATGTAAACCCTCTAAGTGCCACAGTCAAATTTTTATCCTGTACAAAATGTAACTCAATTTATCTTCCAAAATTTTGATCAAAATTTAGCCAATGAAAAGTGATGCCCATTTAGTCTAAAATTGTCAAAAAATTACAAAGAAATTCTTAAGAATTGGTGAAATTTTGCACTAAAATTATTTTGATGTGAAAAATGACAGCACTCTAGGGTTAATATCAACAAGATGGTTGAGAGGAACGCATGGATGCAAAGTAATGGGTAGAGAAAGAAAAACAGCAAATACTGGAAATAAATGTAATGCCTAGACTTTTGAAAACAACCTTAAGTACTTCATTTCATCAACTAGACAACTGATCACTTGGTATTTTGTCAGGAACTTTGCTTGGTTACACAGGATAGATATTGGCTTGCTGAGTGTCTGCAATCACCCTACCGTCAAGGTAACAGTGTGCTGGAATTTATTCCTATTTTATGATCGCCCCACCATCATGCAGCAGTCTGTTGAAGTTCATGACTTCAATCTACCATGATAGTAATGAGCCAACTGACTTGGGACAAATACCTTCTCTGCATGGTCCTAAGTAGACTCTCTCACAGCCCCTTCGTTCGCTACGCAGTTATGCGCCCTCACCGGTATTTCTAACAAGCGCGCTCACTGAGCCAGCCGTGTATAGCGTAGCCGAACTTGGGGCTGTTAACACTTGTTTTTTCGAATTTTTTTTGGATTTTTCTGATAGGTCATATGCTATTACATGTTAGGCGCCGTCGAGGCCCAATCTATGCCTCTGTTTCCACCCCTATCGTAATTGACAGACTGTGTTATCTGTCAAACATAAGTCTGATGCAGCTGCGAAGTTAATTAATTAAAGAAGAACAAACAACTCTGTCCCCTTATCTAAACGTAGGACCTTTGTACTTGCCAGTCTACGTCATCACTGTCCCAACCGTAATACTAATGAAAGAGCTGTGCATAGTTATTCGTTACAGTTACTTCTCCTCAGAGATGGAAACTTTAAATTTGGCAATGATGACATTATGTACATGTCTTATTTCTACAATGGCAGTCTTATACTCTAGAACAGTCTACTGAACTGTAAGTGTTGGTTATAATACATGATGGTTTTGTTTTGACGTTTGTCTGCAAGCGTTGCATAACATTTCCTTGTAAATTTAGACTAGTCACTGAGTGAGATAGGTCCAAGGTTCAGTTCTCTTACACATGTCAACTTCATAACAGTCCAAATGTATGCAATAATTCATGTTAAAATTACTATTTCATTGGTCTACCGTCCATAGGCATTACTGTCAATATCGACAACTGTCTAGTCATCAGCAATTTTGTCAGTGCTTGATTACTAAATTTGTATTTCTGTCAAAACTTATTAGATTCTGTAGCATATGGTCATGTGCATATAACCATTCAGTCTTTAGTATCTATTGCGGCAATTGCGTAACAGTACACAAGCCTCACATATTTGAGCAGTGTGCTATCAACATCGATATCACTTCTTATATCATAAGACATGTCTGTCTCGAAAGCTGGTCCAATGGCAGGCAAAATGGAAAAGGTATGGGTGGAGTTTTGACAACCAATCAAAAAAATCGAAAATAAAATCGAAAAAACAATTGTTAACAGCCCCTCGCCGGCTTCGCCGGCTCGCTGAGCCGAGCTTCGCTCGGCTCACCTTCTGAGGGCAGTATTATGGTCAGAGGTGAAGCAGGCGAGGGGCTGTGAGCCGGCTTCGCCGGCTCGCTGAGCCGAGCTTCGCTCGGCTCACCTTCTGAGGGCAGTATTATGGTCAGAGGTGAAGCAGGCGAGGGGCTGTGAGAGAGTCTAGGTCCTAAGAGGAAATTTACATATGATGGCATAGATTACCAGAAAGTATGGGTTCAAATGAAGAAACGCTAGCTTTCTGTGATATTACCAGGCTAAACGTCTAATTAATCCTTATATACCACCATGGACTGCTTACATAACAGGGAATTGGGGTTGTACAGATAAAATCTTTACACAATAAATCTGAAAAGTCTATGTATACATTTGTAATCTCAAAAGCCATTTTATTCAATGCCACCAGAACATCTTGATACAAGAGAGTCACAGAATTTATTATACAAGAGGGTCACAGAATTTATTCTGTTCACAAAATACCATCTACGTAATCATTACATGACGAGAAATGTGTTCTGTCTCAATTTGTTGTAGATTTCCATTGCCTCTGTTACCATGGATGTGCCGTGACAACTGTAAAATTTATCCTCCAGGTTCCGTAATTCATGTTGTAAATTCTGCAAAAAAAAATTAATTAATGTGAAAACGTGTAAAAAAATTTTGATGACAAAGGTATGCCAATGTTTTATTTAAGTGTTTTCAAATGAAATCATAATTTACAATCCAGTGTTGGTCAGTATAAGACCCTTCAATTCAGTTTTATATTTCCACTGTTAAACCTTTCACACAATAGATACACAATATGTCCTTGATCAGTGTAGACTTGCCAAGTTGTCATGTGCAGTGTTCTCAACAGCATACAAAAACAGACGCCAATTTACGTAACAATGTACAATTTGCATATTCTTTTGTTGTGAAAATATATTTTTATATTGTTATTAACATGTAAAAAGAATAAACCAAAAAACAGAGGGTGGCCCACCCCTAAACACTGCCTTGTGGAGAACTCTGATGTGGGTATGCTTCAATGAAAATCATTAGTTTTCTTACGTGTTCCAGTTTCGTGATCTTGTATAGCACTATTTTCTTTCTGTTGATATCTAACTTATCATTCATTTGAATATATTATTAGCCCATCAAGCACACAATCACACTTCTACAAGACCAAACAACACAGCGTGCACGCAAACCACTGTCATTACATTCACTCAACTGATACCAACAACGTGAGATTTTTCCAGAAATTCATTTCAACATGGATGTAAATTATCCAACAAAACACTTTATCAGTAATTCCTTCTTGTGAAAATTTACCTGGATTCTTCTCAATTCTTGCTGCAACAAATGAACGCTCACAGACGAACTCTCTCCACTTTTTCTGATATCCTACAAATGAAAGGAAGAAAGCGCTATAATGAATCAAGCTTTGAAGAAAGTAACTAGTACTCCACAATGTGAAATCAATGTGAAAAACCTAGACTCCACTGTCCAAGAATCCATTTTCTAGAAATGAAAATGTGTCTAGACTGCCTTTTACTTCCAATCTGAGAGACAAGATACACAAGCCTTTGGAGTGCTCCTGAAATATTATTTTCATGAAGACTTGCCCATATCAAGAGCATAATAATACCAGTTTACATTGTATTGTAATATCAGAACTTCTCAGTTTGTTTCATTATTGTAAGCCTTTGTCAAGTTAATCAGGTTCAATTGATTAAATAAAGTGGTGAGACCTGAGGCAAAAGACTCCCGTCACAAACTAATGATCAGAGAACTCATACTAGCAACTTTGTATGGTTTTTCATGTGAATGGATGTCGCCCTCTAGAGCCCACGAACAACATCTGCCCCTGACGGTCTCAACTTCAAGATATGCTGGCCAAGTCAGATTCAGCACTGCTGGAGAAAAATCAAAAGTCATGGTGTTCAGGAATCCAGCAAATATTATTATTTGGACAAACCTCCTTGTATCATGCCATAGCAATGGTGACATTATAAATTTAATTATGGAATACCGCTTGTTAAAACCCACAGTGACCCAAACCTTTATAATCCAAAATGACTGTTAAAATGATTCAGAGTTATCACTATCAGTGATGATTTGACGGCAGATTTTGATGTCCCCTGGTAGTTGCTGTCCCAACGATCCTTGTATCATTAAATTCCTGTACAAAATTTACAAATAAAAGATAACTAGCTTACAAACTTGAAGACATTTCCCCAATCATTTGTTGCCAAGCCCTTCAGGAACATTTCAAAAACCTTACTGTTTACAACGATGCAGGGATGTCTCTGTACTGGGAGATGGGGTGAAAAGCTATATAAAGTTTAATGAAAGGGAGTTGATACCTGTATTCTCCGAAGAGCGCCCTCATGGAGCTGACACAGCAAATGTAGGGAGTCAGCACTGATTGTGAGTTCAAGCGCTTCCCTGTCAGCTACAGTCACTCTGTGGCACTGTAGGATTACACTGTCTCCTGATGGCGCCACCAACTGTAGTGTGGATTTATCTGAAAGAAAAATCTCCTCAACCTTTGGGTTTCCTTGGAGTAGTTGCTGTAGCAACATAGATTCAGCAGTTTTAGAGCCGACTGCGTTTTGATCTGGTGACAAGGAAGAGCGAAATAGTTGAAATTAATCATGTTGAGAGACCAAAATGTATGAACACACACTTTTGTGTACACACACACACTCACACACAATTTCTGCTGTACCCTTACATAATTGCACTGCCTGTCAGAAAGAGTAATGATGGTCAAACGTTCCGTAATGCTTAGTATTCTGTACAAATTATCAGTAACTATTTTATAATCGGACCAATTCAGTGAAATACTGATTGGCAACATATGAGTAAAAATATACATAAATTTGCATAATGTGTCTTTTGCTGCATCACTAATTCTTAAACAGAAAACATGGAGAAATTTCCCATATGTAACGGTATGGAAGATACAGATTGCCCTTACATGTACAAAGAATTTACCTTGGATAACGCCACTGTGGTCAACATAACCAGCCGATATCAGAACTTTGGAAGTCACAGTACTGACCAAATTGATTTCTTCAAGGTCACTGAGAGACTCTGGTCTCTGTTTCTGAATTTCCTTGAGCTGCTCTGTCAGCCTTTGCAACCTGTTGCCCCAACCACTGCAACTGACCAGTGTAACGGACGATGAGCCTGCTCCCTGTCTGGCCACTGGTCTGAGCAAATGCAAAATGTCAAGTTCACTAGACTCAACAGGAAGACATATTCCATTACTTGTGAGGGTCAGGTGAGACTCACGGCTAATGTCATTGGCCGAGGACAGCTTGTTATGTAAATGATGAAGGTCAAAGTGCAAATAGCACTTTACTGTCACAGGAAGACAGCCCTGCATGCTGTCATCAAGCGGAATGTAAATTTCACGGAAATCACTGGGCTGAAATTGATCAAGAGATACCGTCTTTGTGTACAATTGATAGGAGAGTGATTTGCAGTTTCCATGCCTCTGCACACAAACCATCCATGCCCATGAAGAGAGTACACTACTGGATGCATTTTGAAGTTTGACAGTCAGACCATAATTGAACCGATATCCCATATCCTGTATGACACACTGTGTTGTACACGGAAACTGCGATTCTAATGTCTTGCTACTGTCTCCTTCATACATAGAACATGTAAGGTCAGCAGCAAGATGCAACTCTTTGAGGACTTCATCTTGTGTCTTCAAGGTCAAGTTCATTTTGGCCAATTTCTCAGCAGTGTGACTTATGCCGGCTAACACTTCCTTCATCCTTTGACCAGCCACAGAAGGTGGCATTGACAATGAGAGGTTATCGCCATGGTCCCCAGTTTCCAAGGTGATGGAGACAATTTGACCATTGTTCCTGATGGCATACACATTACCTGTTGGACAAAATAGGTGAATTTTTAGTCACTGGACCAAGAGTTGGTTATTAAAAGATGTCAAGCGAATTTCTCACTTTGTAGCTGATATTCTGACATGTTGATGCAACAAGGTTGTGTCTCCAAAGTTCTGTATTTGGTAGGTGTGCCAAATAAACTTATAGTCATAATACTAATTCATGTAAAGTGCAAAGATTTTACCTTTGTTTGAATCAGTGACATGTTGTTAATACATTTTCAGAAGATGACCTTCTTGCATTGACACAACAATTGATCTATCAATTGCATCATGAATATGATAATTTGCATATTCATTTAACAACCAACTTAGATGTCTCACTAAACAAGAGAGATTACCATACAGTAATTCTTTTGAAGGTTTTGCACGTGTCTTAATGTGTGACCATAAAGACAAAAGTTTTCTTAAAATATGAAAATTGTTTTGAAGGTTAAAGTTTTACTGTCAACTGTTTGGCTCCCAGAGATCTCCATGAAAGACTGCTTGTTTATGCAGTGTCTTGACAGATTAAATATCTCACAGAGTCACTAGATTTCATATAGCGACACTGCTCCATGAGCCACAGCATCAAAAATAAATCCTTGTCTTTCCAGATTGATGCAACAGAAAACAATTGCTTCTGGAAAACTCTGTGGCATTGAATCAACGTTTTTTTCTTCTTGATTATTTTTATGTCAAATACACACCTTCTTGATCGTATGAAGCACTCTGTATCCTGGCTAGACCTGTGCTGCAGGGTGTTAGCACATTTGGTAGAACAGCTTCTGACTGGGTCTTACTTTCACTGTTTGCACTCCCTTGTCTGCTGTCATTCTGTCTGTTCACAAGATTAACAAGATACAAGTCTGCATGTGTACTGTACATGAGCAAATCACCTTTGCCATTTACACAGGATGAGGAGACCGGTCCTTTGACAATGTATTCTTTAAAATCCAATTTTCCTTTTGTCGTGGAAACAACCACAATTTTGCCGTCCTTGCCCACAAGCAAAAGAGCATTGCAACAGTTCTGAATTCCTGTCTCCTCATTGGCTGAGCTGTCTGACTGCTCAGCCTTATTTGGTAAATGCACACCATGAATATTTATGAGGCACTGTTGTAGATTGTACAGGGGGAATACAGTTGAAGTACAAAATGGCATTTGACTCAGTTTTTCAGATTCAGAAATAAGTCTGTCTGTCCTTGCGATGTTTTTCAAAGGATAGTAGTAAATTTTTCCATCATGCAGCCCAACAAGGATTACAGGACTGTCAATCACACAATTATCTGCACCAAACAGCGTTGTGAAAAGCTCAGGTTCCACAGAGATGATGCGTTCAGAAAACATCCTTGTACCTGCCAATCCACCAGAAGGTACAATGCCAACTACAGTACAACTATTGCCACTGTCATCTTCTGCGAAAAGATCTTTGGATTGAGATGGGGTGAAGAGATCCAACGACAAAGATGCACTGCTTCTCTCATTGGTAGATTGTGGATATGGGATATCAACTTTATGCAGAGGAGTGTTGTTGTCCGCTGCTGCGGTTTCTTCCACATCATCACACTGAACCAGGGAATCAGAACTAAAGATTGCAATGTGAAGACTCTGCTCTCTCTTTGTTGCAGCTATGACATAATCCTGAAACAGCAAGAAGTCTTTCATGTCATTGATATGCAGACATAAATTCCTCTCTCCGACTTCAATCACTCTATCAGAGCTGACTTCTATCTCCACATCAATATCGTTGGCATCTCCGACCATCGGACTGTCAACCAGGAGACCTGTGAAGATGTCTTGATTTGAAGTATTCACATCTGATGTCACATTTTCCTTTGTAGACTTCTTCTTGTGTTTTCTGTACAGATAGATGCGAGGCACATTACGGGAAAGCTCCATCAACTTAGGAATACCCTACTTCCCTACTTAGCAGAGGATCAATTTCACAGACCTGTCTTTCCTACAATGGCACTACAATGGCACCAGCTGGATAAGATAAACATAACAATGGGACATTCACACCTTGAGGGGATTAAGAATCTTCTGTTTTTCACCCGAGCTGGTCAGGCAAGGGTTTCAGGTACCATGCAAGTTATTGCAGTCTTTCCCTGGTGAACTTAGAAATATTGCATTACCAGTAATTTTTATCACTTTGGCACTATTTTCTTTGTACTTTTTCATGCAAGCAAGATTAACTGAAGGAACGTCTAAGTTGTGCAGTCAAATGTAGTATTGGCTTCAGAGTTGTACAGATGACCAGGCATAACCTTACAGGAGTATTGTCACCAAGTTTGCAAATGAGTCAGGTGACTTTCTTGTTGATTAAGAATGTACTACTTCAAACACGTTAGCAACGGCATTTTAATCAAACATTATGTGGCACAGAAGACAATTTGGCGCAACCTTGTAAATTTTTACTAATCTTCATGGCCATAAGGGGCCCATGTGACCTTTCAAGAGCCTAAGACTGTTTGAATGAAAATTATTTAGCTGACCATAGACCCTAGAGAAAAACATAGACCCTAGAGCTAGAGTCTATGAGCTGACATATGGAAACATAGTGGGTGGAGGGTCTCTGATGGAACATATGAACTAAATGCATGCCTGCCATTGTTTTTTAATACCGTAATCTATTTTAGAGTTTTTAGATTAGTACAAATCCACTGACAAAGTAAAATTGAGTGTTCCAAAAGAGAAAGCAGGGTCCAGAACATGATTGCTACGCACCTTTTCTTTTTCTTCAAATATCTGTTTATGTCTACAGAATGCAATTTTCCACCTCTAGTCAAGCACCACAGTCGGTTTCTCTGATCAGGCTCAGACTGGGTCACTGCAAAACTTTGTACTGCATCTGCAAATTTAAATATAACCTGGAGGAAAGAAAAGATTGATTGTTTTTAAACAAAAGTACTGTCACTCTTTGATAAGGCTTACAGAATGCCCACTTGATGAGGCAATTAGTCTTTTCACTTTCTCTCTAAGCAAACTGATTAACTGGAGACAACTTCCAAAGGAGAACAAAGGTCAAACAACATAGAAATAGTCAATCTCAACAATACAAGCACTGATAGACGGCTTATGATGAACAACGAAATAGATACATAACGAAATCGCGAAATAACGAAATGACATTATTTCCACAACCCCCAAAATTTTTCCCAATAAAATCTAATATTTATATAATGTCCGTGACCACAGCAGTTGGTTTACTGGGTTTAATGAACGGATTAGGTACGTAACGGAATATTTTGAAGTGACTTCAATCACGGTCGAACTACAAAGTGATACATGGCGAAATCATGGGCCGCCATGAAAATATCAGTGTGAACACGTCACTCCCACAGTCACATGCAATACCTGTTTAATCAGGGGAGGCTGTGAACTTCACAAATCTCTCTCGAAATAAAGCCATAACATTTTGGAATTGAGGTTTTTAATCTTCAAACACCTGCACAAATCCAACGAGGTAAAAATACAAATAGTAATTCGGTCATAGCTGTGATATCGAAGCGGCACTTGTGGCGGCGTATATCGAACGCGCTCGGGTCATTGGGTTCATCGGCGATGACCTCAATGACCCGAGCGCGTTCGATAAAGTGCCGCTGCGATATCACAGCTAATTCGGCCACAGGCGCTCTTTAGCTGGGTAGTCTGCTAAGTAGATCGATTTTCGGATCGATCTATCGATCCTGTAGTCGATATGCCAGCCACTGCAACCTCAGTCGCGGGCATATCGACTACGGGATCAACAGATCGATCCGAAAATCGATCTACTTAGCAGACTACCCAGCTAAAGTCAGCGCCTGTGAATTCGGCCATTGTTTTCGCAGCACACACGCTGCTAGCGCTATTTTTTGCCTTTCCCAAAGTTCGACTGCGTCAGGTCGTCTTTTGTTCAGTATGATTTTGTATCCTTTTTGTTATCCAAAATGTATCAAAATTCTGCCATACTAACTCGCAGTGCATCTGGGCTTTGATTTGCGAAGATTCCATTCGTCATTTTGGCAAAGCAAGATTCGATTTTGTATTTAAGGAATATGTTAAATCACTATTTAAAATGAAAGAAACATTTAGCGCATATTTTTATGAGACTATGGAAGATGAGACAAATATCACTTAAATGTACTTTTTTAGTCTCGTTGGGGCATTCTCGACCGCGGCCCATCCGGGTACTTGCGTTTTTTTCCGTCATTTTTGCGTCACAGCGCCGTGAAAAACAAATAATTGAAGTTCGGATTTTCAACCACCAACACAATATTCAAAGTTTCAATATACATAAATGACATAACTTTTAGTTCTGCTTTTTTCCACACAATTTCTGTATCATTCGCTCGTATGCGTTTCACCCACTCCTGACGTCACTCCGCGGTCGAGAAATGGTTGAATACTTGGGCTGTAAATTTCACAAGTGAATACAACCTGAGCAAGCATGGCGATGCCTGGCTACCACGCTAACTTTCTGTCATTTTTGTAAGTAAATCTTTAAAACTATTGTTACTAACTTTTATGTAACATCAGAGGGAAAGGACGCGCAATAACTTAAGGTTGGGTTAGGCCAGGTAAGGTTAGTTTGCGCGATGTAATTTGTTAGAAAACAATATGAAGTAATCGAACTAATCATGCCGACGTGAAAGGCAACCCGCACTCAGTTCACGTGCGCGTGCACAACCCCTATGATTGTGGGATAAAAAATGAATTGTCGCTAGCACGCGTACAGAGTTACAATATATTCACTTTAAAATAGACTTCACGTAACGAAAAACCCCAACAATTCTCAATTCTTTTCAACCC